>APFE030091037.1:4063-32221 GCA_000404065.3 Pinus taeda
GGTGTTATTCCCTCAAACTCATCCTGCTCTGGTTCACCTGCCTCTTCATCACTGTTATCTGCTGGATTTCTTCTTCCTCCAGCCTCTATCACTGCCAATATCTCTCGCAAAACTCTTATCTCTTCTCGCAATCCATCATCCACTGGCCTATGGACCAATCGTCCTCTGCCTCTTCCTCTTCCTCTTGCCTCACCTTCGCCTTCTGCTTGTTCCATTGATTAACTCAAAAAAAAAAAAAACTTGGCTCTGATACCACTTATGATGGCCTCCCGCCACGGTATGAAACGTAATGGACAAGGCGTATGACCTGGCGACTTAAATGCAATATTGAATGGCACTGTACGTGCCTTGGCCTTTGGGTTTAGGGTTTCGAAACCTGTTCTACTGACTCTCACCTACACTAACCGGTCGTCTCTAATCAAAAAGGCCGTTGACAACCCTATTGGCAATCATTTCCTCATTCCACTTCGCGGGGTCACTCTGCCAAGCTCTGAGCTGCTCTGTGGGAAAAAAAACTCTGTTTCTCTGTGCCTGTGCTAATGCCGCCTCCGTGGTTGTCTCCGCCCCCAAAGGGTTTCAATGGTGAGTTTATATGGTCTGCGAGGGCACATTCATTCTGCTCGGCGTTTGTTTGACAACTGTAAGTGTGGTTATCTGTTTGTTTTCGTCTCGGCTGGTATTAGCTTATTGACTATGCGTTGTGGTTCATGACAGGTCCGTCGTTTCTAAGGCTGCGTTTCACCTTTGACAACCAGGTAATGATGCTGGTTCCGTGCTTTAACGTCTTCGCTTTTATCTTGCTGGTTCTGACCGTCTCAGCCACTGTCTTCAGGTTACTGTGTTGGATGGTTTGGTCTTGTTTTTCGTCGCCCGGGTTACTGGTAAACCCTGATACTCTGCCTCCTTTCCGTTGTGTTTTTGTTTTAACACATGTACAGATATTCGTAAGGTCTAACCTTTGTGGGTTCGTTTTGCAGGTGAGCTCTGGTCGTGTAGCCAAGCTCGTGATGCTGCTACCCGCGTTCTCTCCACGCTCCTTCCGGGTAGTGTCTTAATACTTTTTCTGTAGCTTGATGTCTGTAGTCTCTGTCGTTTGTGTCGACTTTTTATGCGGCGAAAATTTTAAGGTTTTGGTCCTCAATCTGTTGATGGTCTGTTGTAGTCGTGGTCTCGACTTTCCCTCTGTATAAAGTTGTTCGAACTGTTTCCTTTGGTGTCAAACCCTCGTGGGTTTTATGGGCTTCTGCTCTGTGGATGTAAAAGAATTTTGTTCCTGTTTGATGGTCGTTGCGGGGTTTCGAACCCTTACTCTGTTAGGCTGTATCGTTCACAGTTTGTAAACTTAGAGTTTTGACCAAACCCTGGTCTATCCCTCCGTCAATGATATGAATGTATTACTTCGGCTTTTGTCTGTTAATAAATTGGTATTTTGAAGTTCCGTCCTATTGATAACTCTGTGGGTGCCGTGACTTGCTTTACATGTATTCTGTGATGCAAATGTTTAATTGTGACCTGGGTTCTCGTTTATTTACTCAGGTCATATGGTTACATAAATTTTCTGCTGTTCGATTACTATCCGTTATTTATACATATCATATGAAAAAGAATGAATTCATTTGTTCTCTGCTACGACATGCTATTTGACTGTAGAGTTATCAGCTTTTGAAATACCTGGTTTTTCATTCGCATGTACAGGCTTCTCTGTCTTTCTAGTTTTCGGAATCTTTGCTTTGTCAGAGTCTGCTTCTGCCGCGTCTTTCTCTGGGTGTACACCTGTGTGTACAGTCGGGTTTGCATGCTGGTGGACGGTGCTGTGGTGACCGCGCCCGCTCCACTCACAAATAATCTGTCTTCTATTTTAATATGATTTACAATGTACAGGAAATAATATACTGTAGAATAACAATTGTCACAGTGATGAAATGTGAGCAAATAAGTAATGAATCTTAGTTTTTGGAAATGACTGTATGTTTCTATTGCTGTTCTTCAAAATGAGAGAGGAAACTTTACAATCTCTTTTTCGTCCTTTTAACTCTGAGAGTCAAACTGTTCCTGTTCGGTTGGAACCAACCCAACAGATTGACAACTGTTTTCCAATAACTGATTTAAAACTAATACAATGCCTTCTTAAATAAAAATCAAACTAACTAGCAAATTATAGTTCTGTTTCTAACTCCTAAGTAAAACTGAGTAAATGCATGACTAATAAAAGTAAATAAAAACAAGTAATGAAAATAAAATAACTGTGAAGGTGCTGACACCTGTCCAGCGATACGCATTGATTGTGTGTCCAAATTCTGCCTGAGACTGCCAGCCTCATTCTGCCTCCTCAGAGCTGGATGCTCCTGCATCAAATAACAAATGAGTTACTTTTCACCATAATTCAAGCATATCTTTGTATAAACAATGGATAGGAATAAGACCTAAATATTTATATTTATCAAGAGTTACTTTCTTACACCATCTCATCACTTTTAGAGGAGAAAAAACTATAAATGTGTAGAATTACTAGTGGTTACTACCAACCAAAATTTATGCAAGTCTTTAAGTCTTTATGGGTGAGTAAGCAATTATTTTATCCACTTCACATCTCAACTTGATTTTTTTATTGACTGTTTATTGACCACTATTTAGCATTGACCAATGTATGTTATAATTTCTTATGCAAATTTTCTCAAAGAATAATTTCTAACTTGAGTGGTAAGGACTCAACTACCTTGCAACACATGTTTAAAAATGGCTTCAAACTTGTTTTTTTATTAGTGCCTAACTAGATGGCACTCTAAAAATCCATTTTCTTATTGACTAGTATTAATTTACCATTGACCATGACATTTTGTAATATCTAACTTAATAAATCATTTAAGCAAAATCTTTCTGTAGAAACCACATAAAAGAAATTTTTGACCAAAAAACTTGTATTTCTTATTTTATAATTCCATAAATATTGATTAAAAACTTGTATTTCTTATTTTATGATTCCATAAATATTGATTATAGAGATAATCTGATTAAACATCTCGTAATCTAATTAAACATTGCAGTATTCACATAATACAATGGGACGTGATACCATCTACTTGACTTCATGGGAATAAGTGCAGCTCGAGTCCCAGTTGTTAGCTGTTACACCGAAACATGCATCTCGAGCGTTTTTTTTAATTTTCGTGCTTGCTGAATTAAGCAAGAGGATTTAAGATAGGAATTGGAGGCCTGTGGTGATTTGGGTAGGAGATTAGAAGGACTTCTGACCATTTTTTAAAATATCTCAAGCATTAAAAGGGGACACAAAAGTGAAGGAAAAAATATATTTTTTTCACAATAAGATTTTGAACACAAATAGAATTAAAAACTAGTTCACTGAGATTTATGATTGACAGTGTTCAATTTATTTGATCAAGGTACAAATGCTTTGCATCACTATTTCTGTACAATTTGTCCTTTTTCCCTTTCAAAAATACATAAAGGAAGTTTTGCAAGTGTTTGATATGTTTATATATATACCTTTCTTTTATGGAAAGTTTTTACTCTCTTGTTGGCAAGTTTTCATTAGTATAAGGCTTTGACTAAATTTGATTAAAATTTTAGGTTAATAATAGTGTACACACTATTGGATTACTTATAAATATTTTTAATATAATATTAATATTCAATTTAGATTAAATTTAGACGTACATTATTACATAACACATTTCTTAAATCAGACTTACACATTTACATAGATACCTATTTAAAATTGTGAAATTTTATACCAAATTTTGGTTTAATCTTTGAAAAAAGAAACCAAATCTTAAAATTTGCTATTTTTGTTAATCATATGTTTTATAATTGACCCTTGTAGCACAAACATTTCTCTTGAGAAATGAATCATTATGATCATGAGGCATACCAATATAATAATATGTGAATTTTATGTTCTTTGAAACCTATGAAAGATTCCAACTAAGAAATAGAATTAATGTTACCATGTTATCTTAAAGTTTAGAAAATAATATTAATCTTAAGTTATGTCAAATTTTAAAAAGGAATGTTATATTTTTAAGTCAGCATTATTTACATTTTTGTGTTTTAATTAATTTTACATAATTACACGTTTAAAAATACCTTATAATTAAAATAAAAAAATAATATTCAATCTCATCAATAAAATTATAGAAATAATGTGTAAATTGTATTACAATTTATTAGTCCAAAGCTTAATTCTAGTAGTATTAATTTGGTATTGACAAATACAAATTATAATGTCTAATTATGCAAGATAAATATTTATTTTTTAATACTATTGAAAAAGTATTTTTCAAACATTTGATTACATCATAATTTGAAGGTTTTACTGCACTCTTTGTACAATAAAATGTAATGTGGACAGCTACCTCAATTTTTTTTACATGATTCATGAGTGCATTTCCAATATTTATGCCATGATTATGATTCTATATATATAAATATATATATATATATATATATATATATATATATATATATATTATATATGGAGTGATTTTTCATTTTTAAGATTTATAGGAAAAATAATTCAAAATTAAAATGCTTTAAAATAGGTCATATTTAGTAAATAACATTAGTTATTTCTCACCATAATGGAAGCAAGTATTCGCATAAAAAATGGATAAGAACAAGATGTAAATAATATATACATTACCTCGGACTTTTATTTTGTGTTCTTCAACACTTTAATAAGTAGAAGTAAAAATGTAAATGTGCATACTTACTAGTTCTTACTATCCACCAAAATTTATGCAAATCTTTGTCCCTAAGCACCCAATTAATTCTTCTACTTCACATCTCAATTTTTAATTTTCATGAAAGCTTAATTTTCACAAATTTATGCAAATCCTTGTCCCTAAGTACCCAATTAACTTTTCTACTTCACATCTCAATTTTCAATTTTCTTGAAAGCATAATTTATAGACTAAGCTCCCTTGCAGCACTCCTTAATTCCAACTCATAAAATTGAAAGCTAAGATTTATTTCTCCTCTTCAAAATATATTCTAATTAATGGGTTTGAGAAAACTACTTGGAAAAAATAAGTCTATAATTCTCCTCAAAGCATAGTTTCCACTTTAGTGGCACGGACTAAGCTCCCTTCGAGCACTTGTTTATAACATCCTCCTTAAGTCCAACTCATCAAATTGAAAGCTAAGATTGATTGTTCCTCTTCAAAATACATTATAATTAATGGGTTTGAGAAAGCTACTTGGAAAAACAAGTATTTGCATAAACAATGGATAGGAATAAGATGTAAATAAATATACTTACTAAGAGTTAATTTCCACCATTATGTTTTCCTCAACACTTTTGGGGGTGGAAAAATGTAAATGTATGGACTTACTAGTGGTTACTACCCACCAAAATTTATGCAATCCCTTGAGTAAGAAATTAATTTATTGACTTCACATCTCAATTTATTAGTTCTTGCGAAAGCATGACTATACGATTTGATTTGTCTATTGACCACTATTAATTTAGCATTGACTAATGTATATTATAATTTCTTATGCAAATTTATGCGAGTACATAAGAAATTAATTTATCCACTTCACATTTAAATTTATTAGTTCCTGCGAAAGCATGACTATAGGATTTGATTTGTCTATTCACCACTATTAAATTAGCATTGACCAATGTACATCATAATTTCTTATGAATTTTTCCCAAACCATAATTTCTAACTTGAGTGGCACATACTAAGCTACCTTGCAACACTTATTTAAAAGTGACTTCAAACTTGTTTTATTATTTATAATGTCTTCCTTAAGTCCAACTCATCAAATTGGAAGCTAAGATAGATTGCTCCTCTATAAAATACATTAAAATTAATGGGTTTGACCATGATACTTGACAATGTTTCACAAATGTTTTAGCATAATTTGTGAAATATTTGAAATTACATAAATAGTGACTATAAATAGTTGCACTAAATTGCATGTTAGTTTGACATTAGGAGTTGAATATGTTTGATATTTTAAAATTAATATTATCACAAGCATATAAATTAAATGGATGGTAAACATGAGGTAACTCACACATTAACTCTAACAATGTCATGGATTTCTTGGCCTTAACAACCACAATGTTCGAGTAAAACTCTTAAAGGTTAATAATCCACTTAAAATAGTTTCCCCCAATGATTTGATGACTAAGGATCTATTTCATGGCGTTGGAGTCAATGATCGTAGTGGCTATTCACAAGAGTATGTAATGTTATAAACTTTGGATAGAAACAATGGTTGAAGAATCCAATTCTCTATGTTGGAATAACAAAGCTTGGGACCAAGAAGGCCTCTATTAAGATAATAAATAGGGTTTCCATTGTGCATCTTATCCTCTTGGACAAGAACCGTACTAATGGTTGATTCAAAGGCTGCCATATATAAGAAAAATTCGTTGCTGAAATCGAGAGGACTAAGTAAAAGGGTGTATAACAAAGCCTATTTCAAAGTATTAAAAGATATTTGCGCTTGGTCATCGCATATAAAAGGTACTTCATTTTTTCAATAAATACATAAAACCTTTGGTAATCTCAACATAATTGGAAAGACACCTACACAAGAAATTAACCTTCCCTTGAAGTGCTTGAAGTTGGTGAATAGTGTGTGGAGAAGTCGTGATGGCCTCGAACTTAGAGTGATTGACATGAATCCCTTCCTTGGACATGATAAAACCTATCTACCTCATGTATCTTATGCACAAGCCACATTTATGACCGTTTAGATGGATTTTGTAATAACTTATTCAAAGAAATGCTTCCCTAAGATGGTTAAGATGATCCTCAAGAAGTAAATATTGAGTATTAAGGTCATTAAGATAAACTTCAATGATGTGTTTCATATCATGAAAAGCATAGGACATGGCTCGCTAAAAGGTGGCACCAACATTTTTGAGACTGAAGGGAAATTTTTGATACACACATGTTCCCCATGGAAGGATAAAATTGGTCATGTGATGGTCCACCAATTTGATTTGGGTTTAATTCTAGATAGAGAAACCATCAATAAAGGAGAGGATATAATTTACAACACCTTCATCAAGAATTTGGCCTATAAATGGTGTTGAGTAGTTATCCTTGGGATAAGCAAAATTTAAGTCTCTATAGTCCACATGAGCCCTGATTTTTCCTTGCCTTTTATTAATTAGAACGTGATTAGAAATCCACTCTGTCAAGGGTATAACACATATATAACCAACACCTAACAATTTTTGAACCTCTACTTTAATAGAAGATTATTTCCAAGGATTAATTGGTTAGAGCCTTTACCTAACAAGCTTAGATCAATTGTATGTTTTTCTCTTATGTTAGACAATCTGGGGGTCCGTATCAGAAATATATTTGTAAAATAAAGTAGATATATCAAATAATTATTTGAAAAGGGAAGTATAAGTTTTATTTTCTTGAGGAGTGTAATCTACACCAATCATAATGTTTTCCATGACAACTTCTTTTGTTTCAATGTTAATGCGTATAATATTCATATATTCACCAAGTTCTCCTATGAGAGTAATAGGCTGAATCAAGATGGGGGACATGGGACATTTATCATTACCAAGGAATCCACGATTTTAGATGCCTCGTCTAGCCCATATATTGAATAGAGAAAGATCATTGATGGTGAATATCCCCCTAAGTATGATATGAGATTGACATGACTTCCATAATGGCTTTATTAGTAGGAAGTTGAGTATTGAGAAAGTCATGAGGAGGTGGAAGGTTAACTAACCAAGTGGGCATAAGATAGTCATCAAGTGGATCATTAGGGATTTCACTTGGATAAATAGAATTAGATTCCAACGAAACATATGTTGATAAGCTATGTCATCTAGACTTAAAGGATTTTTATTTCCATATTGATCTATTTCCAATGGAGAAGGCACCACCCAAGGGTCAAGAGATAAATGGGTTCCATAGGTGACATAAGAGATCATATGAATATGGTAAATAAAAGAGAAAAGAATTTTAGGTAAGGGTAAAGGAAAGACACTCATAAGTGACAGGATTTTAAATAGTCCCACACCAAATCTCCTAGGTTGTAGGGTTATCTGAAATGAATGTCACAAAACTTCCAATAGTGGTAGAATTGGTTGGTGATATGCAGTAATCTAACTAATCGATATGTGGAGGTTTGTCATTACACTAAAACTCGTAGGTGTTGGTAAACATTCCAAACCAGTATTTAGGATCCCCAGAGTGGAAATTAGGGTTCTATAGAGGTGCGGTGATTCTTCCAACACCCCCCTCAAACGCAACTCGAGTGAATCAAACCTTGGTCCAAGCTTTGATACCATGTGGAGGTTTGCCATTACACCAAAACTCGCAGGTGTTGGTAAACATTCCAAACTAGTATTTAGGATCCCCAGAGTGGAAATTAGGGATTCTATAGAGGTGTAGTGATTCTTCCAACACGATCATGACAATATTACCTTCATGAGGAGAGTGAAGAACAAAAACAACTAAAGACATAGTGGTAGACATGGCATAAAACCATTTGCAACCAAGGAGCATATTATAATCTAAGGGAGTATCAACAACCTCAGACCAACACTCACAACCTTTCCCCCTAGTTTGATGGAAAATGAAGGAAGAATGAAATGAGGCACAAAGGTGTGTTCGTCAAATGCATGTAAAGTTTTGCTTGGCTTAATGAGTGTTGGATATCTAATAGTCTTCCAACATGAATCGAATGTAACATAGGTAGAAAACCCTTCATCCATAAGAGTGAGGTATATATTTCAATTGAAAATGTGCATCGAGATCTCAAAAGTGACTTGATGAGAGAATATAAAATGAGGAGAATCAATGTTAAACGTGATCAAACTTGAATATGAGGGAACCACCCCTATTATAGAAATAAACAATTCTTATCATTATGTAGAACAACTCTACAAAACCTCCATAGTAGACATGGCACAAGGTTCTTAATCTCAATCATCAACAATATTATAATGTTGGGAAGCTCACACATTAGGATTGTCTATAAAATTATGAACTCCCTTTTGTGGGTGATATACTACTTTTTAAGGCTTAAATAACATGAGATCTCAATTGGACACAGGATGGGTGGTTATGTCCTTAGCAACAAAACTTGAATTAGGAGTTCCATAATACATTTCTGTCATGGACAAGTTAACTGTCTCATTGCACATGAGGACAGGTTCATTGCTTCTAGAAGGAAAACAATGTTTCCCTCCATTTCCACCAAGCAGAGGTGGAGGAGCTTGTGTAACCATTTTTTATTGTGGTTGGGTAGGGAGATAAGTCAAAATAGTTGGCTTCTAGGTGGTTGTTGGTGGTGCAATATGGTGATGGGATTCATCCATACATGGGAAATCATGAGCCAAATGATCTCCCAAATAGGCCAAAATTAGTGATTTTGGGGATTTTTCCAAATTTTATGTAACTAAATGGGTGGATTCGACCAGGATAGATGGGATTAGGATAGATAAGGTTGTTAGAGACTTTTTAGTCAAGTTTGTTTATTATTTCTCTATTTAAGCCAATACTATTGAAGGCTTAAGCATGTAGAATTTATGTAATCTGATTTTGAGACTCTTTGAAGACTGAAAGTTAATTGAAGAACCTATTTCATTTCAATTTTTTGTTCATGCTTGGTTGATTTACTGAAGTTGTTGTAGCTGAGATTTGTTCAAGTGTGCCAGTAAGGGTGGAGGGCCCCCACACCAAGCTAATTGCACTTCTTGGTTAAATTTTCATAATTTTCATAAATTAGTTCTTGTTTCAAATATATTTAGGTGTGTGATGCTTACTGAATGATATTGGTTTAATTCTGATCTACATATTAAGGGACACACATGAATTTAAGTTAAATTCCCCTTCTATTTGATCTTGAACTAAAACTTAATTTCATTCTCCTTTTCTTATTTGAAGTTATTTCTGCATTTCTGGTTTAAACCAAGAATTGTGAAGAAGGACAACCTAGTCCTCCTTAGTTAGGAGCCTCTACTTTTACATCTTCCTGTTATAGACATATTTGGGAACTGCAACGCCAATCACATGTGTCGATAAACCAAGGGCTTTTAAACCCCTAAAAGTGTTGTTTCATACCCTAAAGTATCAAGTTCAACCGATTACATCATTTCCCAGAAGTTCTCCCTGAAAAAATACTTAGAACTTGTCAAAACTGGACCATATAGACTACTCCATGCTGAGTGCGATGCATCTCACCTATTACACATGGGGGGTGTGATGCATACTGAAAAGCCCTTCTGTAGGATGTAATGAGTGAGAGCAGACAAATGGCAGAGGCAATTTGCTAGGTGGAAACTCAGAGAATCTTATAAAAACTGCTCACATGACACTTGCCTCTCTGAATTCTCCTAGGGATGAGTAAGAGATCATGAAATCTCCAAGTGGAACCAAGAACTATCAGTGAAATGACATTAATCAAAAACCCAGAAGTTGACTCACCCCCCTGCAAATATCTATATATGGATCCCTCATCCTAGAGATCAAGAGGCTGGAATTTTGTATTTTGTAAGGAAGTGCTATTGGTTTCTCTGTGAAGAATTATATTGTCGGGTGATCTAGCTTTTCGTGAGGTGAAGAGGGCTTTCATGTTGGGAGGATGGCATTGGATCAGACAGTTGGGTTGTAATCCTCTCTTCTACTACTTCTATCAATAAGGTTATTTGAGTTTTCCTCCATATACTTATATATTTCTGAATCTTGTATTTGTGTATGCATTTGTATGGTTAATGTACATCTGATTCTACATTGTTTATGGTTATAGATCTCTATGCTTTGATGGTATTTTGCTACTTTGACTCTACAGGCGTTCTTTGAAGCGGGACAAGTAAGAAAGGAGTGGTGAAGCTATATCAAAGGAGAGAGGAAACAAGCAAGGAGCCAAGCAAAAGATTAAGGTTGGTGCTCTGTACTTCTCTCTCATCTATCTCCCATAAAGGAAAACACAAGTTACTTTGAATTGTTTGTTTCTAAGATAGCTACCCATCTTAGTGGGAATAGAAGATCTAAATAGACACTAGTTTTCCTAAAAACAAAATGGCAACTCCACTGGGGAGTGAATAGTGTGTTTGTTTGTTACTATTGTTTGCTTTATAAGCTACAAACGGAGCCTGAAGTTAAGCCAACTAGCCTTCAAACTTCTTTTGCTATGCAACTGCAAAGTAGATCAACGCTGCTTCAATCAATCTCTGGGTTAGTTTATGAACTGAACATCTGACTTGCAAACATCCTAAGTGCCCTAGCGGTAGGTCAATAACCTCATTAGATCATACCTCTATACTTTGTGTTTATTATCTATCATAAGCTCAGCCTAAATCCCTGAACTTAGCTGCAAACTATGGGTGAAAACCAAGCGTAGTCTTGTCCCTGGACCATCACACTGTCTCTCATTGGTAGTCTGGATGCATCACACCTCCCGTGTGCTACATTTGATATGCATCCATGTTTCCCTTAAGGACATGTGCGATGATTGAATGAGACTAATTCTCTCTCCAGATTTTGGTTTTTTCTTCATTATTTTTAGCTCTATTCAGTAGCTTTGCTGCCTATGATTAGTATATCACTGTTGAAGCCTTCTTCGTTTTCATTATTCAACATCCATTGATAAGGAATTGTGAATGTTTTTTTATGTATTTTTCATCATTTACAGTCCTCCTTTGCAAATAGTAGCTCATTCAAACTGTCGTCTTTTGATTCGAAAGTGTCACAACTGTCGTTTTCAGTCAAGAAAAAGGGTGTCATAAAGTCTTCCTCTTTTAGATAGTCAATTGTACTTTTTCCATTGTATTTGATTTGAGTTGTCAATTCTTTGAAGTGTTGAAAATAGTTTTTTCGTTCGAAAGTGAAAGTGTCGTCTTAGTCTTCCTTTAGTTTTTGAAAAGAAATTGCTAAAGTGTCACTTTGAGGAAAAGTAGTTCAAATCTGTACTTAGTTTTCTTGTTGTCATTCTCACAATAAGGAAACCAAAAAACAAATACATGCATGTGCATTTGCATTTAGACTACATGCAGAAATCGATTTAGGAAAAGTGCATTTAGTGTGTGCTCTCTACTCTATGTTGGAAGAATTTTACTCTTCTTTCCTTAGTAGCTAGGATTTTCATTGCTAAAAGAAAATAAACGACTATTTATCATTTAGATTGCATATTTAGGAATTGTACATATACATCACGCGATGAACCTTGAAAGGCAAACTTCTTAAGAAAGATCAACTATAAAATAAACCTCAATGAACATAAAAACGCTTTGGAACCTAACACACAACATTTAGAAGTCTAGGCTAGAGACGTATTCCAGTGTCATAAAGCCTGGTAACTATCATTTTCATCGTAGGTTGGGTGATTCCTTCTCTTTGATACGGCAAGTGCCAGTACGGACTTGTGCTCCCAAGTACCGTCGAGTATATATTGGGAGACCACAATAAGCTGATATCCTTTATCCTTAGGAAGCCATGTCTACCGCCCTATTGATCGTAATGCACTGAACACAACATTCGGGAAGATTGACTGCCATACGAAAAGTCCTTAGTAATTTCTCTATAATTTACCACTGAGGTGTATATTGTAATTTTGCGATTAGTTTGGTAATCCCTCTGTCTAGATTTCTAGAGTAGTCACTTTCGTTCCTTTTCGACTCCTAAAAGAAAAGGTCCATCTGAGCACTTGTCACTTTAGTCTCATTAAAAATCGAAGGCGACTAGAGTCATCTTTAGCTTTTTCTCGACTCTTAAAAATTGAAAAAGAAAGTTGTGTCAAAGCATCATAAAATTTATTTAATTCGGAATAACATCATTGTTCCCTCATTGGTCTTAGGTTGAGAAAATGCAGTCCACCAATCAAGGGTTTCCCCTTGAGGGGAATCCTAGTCCTTTCTCTTCTTGGGGAGATATTGTTGCTCCATACATGGCCACATTGTCCCTTCTAGGACTCACAATTGGCCTGCCAGTATGGCTATTCTCGACCTCTATCATTCAAAACATCGTAATTCCTCAGTAATCAAATCAGCAACTAGATGATACTGGAGTTTCTCCCCCACCTTCCACTTTGTTTGTTTCTCCCTCTCCTTCTTCCTATTCGCTTGGTGAAACTAGTAACACTAAAAACCAAGTAGATGAGAAGAAGAAGAAAGGGAAGGAGAAGAAGAAGAAGAAGCCAGCTGCGCAAGGGGGCAACCATGCATCATCTGGTGAAAATCCACACACTACACCTTCCAAACCTAAATCTCCATGTGTCATTTGCAAAGGAAACCACTATCATCGAGATTGTCCTTGTATTCAACGGATCTTGAGAGCTTCGTCTCCCCGCTTGCACAATCTGTGTCTTCAACCTCTATCGATCATGTTGAGAGTACGCCATCAACTAGTGAAAATGAAGTCAATGGACAAAAAGGAAGATTTAAATCTCCTTGTAGATTGTGTGAAGGTTATCATCCCCTCCACTGTTGTCCTTTTCTAGATGAAGCTAAAAGAGTCTTGGATAACCGTCCTACTTCAGCGTAACAACTTCCACCTGGATACAAGGAACTCTTGCCAAGTGCATCGCTAGTTGAAAATTTGGCTGACATACCTCTGTTGCTGGTCGAAACACCTACCATTGAAGATAAACCCTCTAAGTCCACATCAGACCAAAGTCAGCGGGTCAAGACAGCAGTCGACCCAGTCTTGCCTTCAGAAGGTCCACCTTCAGATGATACAGTCTCCAAAGGGAATGAGAACGACATCGTTCAAATTATTTTTGTTAATGCAGAGTCCGATGAACATGGGGGAAATATACCTGTTCTTCATTTTAAGAGATTTATCCGACCATTTATTCCGTCCCTCCTCCAAGCAATCTAGTCGTTTCCTTTTATTGGAATCTACTAGCGGGACCCCGCCTTCCATCTAATGTACCATTCTGAATCATAGTACAAGCTTACAGAGTGATCATGGCTGGTACTATCATAGATGAAGGGGATTTTGTGAGTATTCTTTCCTCAAATACTTGGAAAGTGCTTGGTTTGCCATCGCTTTTACCGGAGATTCAAAATTTGTCAAGCTTCAATAAAGGAACTAGTTGACCGTTAGGGATACTTCCAAATTTGCCTATAAATTTGATAAGGAAAGCCATTCATTTTAATGTGATGGTAGTTCAAGGGCCACTAGATTACAATCTACTCCTTGGGTGTGACTACATTTACAGCATGGGAGCTATTGTTTCCTCACTCTTTCGAGTGATGTGTTTCTCGTATGAAGGCAGAATGGTACAACTTGTTGACCAGCTCTCATTCCCTAGTTCAACCATGACTACTAGTCAAATCCCATCCCTAAATGGTCTTTTGCACAAGGAATGTCTCATCAACCTCTAGTCCATCCACCTAATGACTGTGAGTGATTTGGTGAATGTGACGAAACCCGGGGGCATGCATCCTGGTCTGCTTCAATAGGAAAACCCCAGATGTAAATATAGATATCCTCGAAGGTTAGGTGATTAGAATCTCACACCATTCACCTTTGTCTATTTCGATGGACAAAGCCAAGGAAGTTTTTTTTTTCTGCTACGTGGACGAAACAATCTTGCTTTAATGCAAGGACTTCCATATGGTAACCTGGAAACTCTAAGTTTCTTCATACCTGGGGGCATGCAAACCTTTTTACGCAAGTGAAAAGTGACCAGCATAACTCTAACCCTGTAGTTTTTTCTAACTTCAACTGCTTAGGTTAGGTGATTGGTCTGATCCACCATTCACCTTTGTCGATGACACTGGTAAAGCAAAGGAAATGTTTTGTACGAAACTATCCTACCTAACCTCAGTAGTTCATTAACTCTCAGTTCTATGGTTGGTCATTCCTAGCCTTTATACAAAAGGCACCTGAACAAGGTTTTTCATGGGGAAAGCTCATTAAAAAATGAACCTACAAATGAAAGACATCATTAAAGACAATTGGAATGAGCAATGTTTCCACAAAGTTCAAGCTCGTTAAGAAATAAACCTAGCACTGAGCACATGTTGGCACAAGGTTCAAGCTCATTAAAAAATAAACCCAACTTTCGATAAATAACCTTTGTGATCACATTACTATCAGCCTTTTGAGCCTTGGTCGTTTTCTTACCGTCACCTCCACTCTTTTAGCCGATTATACACCTCCACTTGATTGTTTACCCTTTTGAGGAATAGTTGCGACAAGTGATTCTGTTAGCCACCTTATTTACACTATCATGCTTGAAATGTTCCAAACTTACCTGGAACTAGTTACTACCCGAAAACATCACAAGTTCCTCAAAAAATGAGTATCTTTTAAGCTCTTTTTAGACTTGTAAAATATGAAAAGATTGTCGAGCTATTGGCCTTTCCATCTCGTTAAAGTAAAGGGAAGCACCATCACTCCTCTATATTTTAATCTTTTTGGACCAGAGGGATCATTACATAAAAAGTTCGAGCGCTTGTCTTTTTCGACTCGCTAAAACTATCGAAAAGTCATCCCTTTCGTATTATTTTATACTTTTTCGGACTTAAGGGATTATACCACAAAAAATGACTACTAGATTTTCCTTTCTGTCTGTTTTCAAACTCTTTAAACATGAAAAGAACCGAGTTATCTTTGTCGTTAAACTCATTAAAATAATAGCGACAAACTTGTCCATCCAGGAAAAAGCGAGTTTCACTATTGCTAGGCTCGCTAAAAAATAGCAACAAGTTTGCCTGAAGGGAAAATTATAGAATAGGCATATGTTATCCTCCTCAAGCTTGAAAAAAATAAAGAGATACTGGTCAGCAATGACTAGGGAAAAAGGGCAGAAAACTTGAAGAACTTCAATGGTAGCAGGTCACTCTTGAACATGACACTTTCACTCCATCACCATGATTGAGTCAGGTTGGGTTATTCCATTCACCGGTCATATCACCATTGGTCCTCCATACCATCCATTTTTGGGGTTAGCGCTACCAGTCCATTTCAGTGTCGCCGATATGTTCAAGAGAAGTCACTTAGAGAATTTACCAACCCAGCTAATGCCTCATCCACTGCAATACCTTCACGCTCCATTCTTTCATGACTACCACCATGAACCTTGTATCATTAGATCGTTTTCACCTCCACAAAATCATTTGCTTCATTTCATGTCATAGATGTGGGATTCATTAAGGCCCTCCTACGATGGGTCACTTCTTAAGGAATTTAGACTTCTATGATCCATAACATTGTTTAGAGAATTTTCGGCGAAATCACATAAATAATCATTTGTCAACGCGTTTCGACAAATGATTATTTATGTGATTTCAGCTCATTATCCAAGAATTTGACTTAGGAACAACCCTTTCAGTACCTTGAAGCTTGTATGCCTCAATGGCAAGTTTCTCACTTCTGGCGACAGGTTTACATCAATGGCCTTCGACTGAAAGATTTTGCACGGTGTTCAACATCGAATCATATATTCACACCACATCAATTGTACTATAGTACCTTGAGGGTCATTATCATTATTGATGATTCCTCTCACGCCTGTTAACAACTTACATCATTGGCTGGTAACCAGGTGATGTCTTTCCATGTTTGACTTCATAACATCTTTTCACATGGATCGAATTGTACAACGAGTGAAGATTGAACGATTTTGAAGACCACGGATCTAGTTTCATCCATCCGGGCTGTGATATATTCAGGAAAATAAAGATATCAAATGTACTCCATAGCTGCACAGATGATCATCCAAGCTAGGGATGATGGCTCTACAGGAATGACCAGTTTGAAACAACAGACAATTGTCTGTCCTATGTACATGAAAATCAATTTATAAAGTTGAGCATGGGAATTCCTACCTTAGTTATATCATGAAAACAGTATGAAGATAATGTATTGTATTGTATCTTATTACAGGTCACCTTCCAGTTTAGAAAACCTCAAATCCTCATGCTAAAGCATTTCACCCAACATCAGAAGATTTATGACCTCATGCTTTAGGGGGCAACTGTTATAGACATATTTGGGCACTTCAACCCCAATCACATATGTCGATAAACCAAGAGCTCTTAAACCCCTAAAAGTGTTGTTTCACACCCTAAAGGATCAAGGTCAACTGATTACATCATTTCCCAGAAGTTCTCCCTGAAAAACTACTCAGAACTTGTCAAAATTGAACCATACAGACTACTCCATGCTGAGGGTGTGATGCATCTAACCTATTACACATGAGGGGTGCAATGTATATTGAAAATCCCTTCTGTAGGGTGTGATGAATGAGAGCGGACAAATGGCAAAGGCAATTTGCTAGGTGGAAACTCAGAGAATCTTCTAGAAACTGCTCATATGACACTTCCCTCTCTGAATTCGCCCAGGGATGAGTAAGAGATCATGAAATCTCCAAGTGGAACCAAGAACTATCAGTGAAATGACACTAATCAAAAACTATGAAGCTGACTCACCCCCTGCAAAATACTCTATATATGGATTCCCTCATCCTAGAGATCAAAGAGGCTGGAATTTTGTATTTTGTTAAGGAAGTGTTGTTGTTTTTCTTTGTGAAGCATTATATTGTTGGGTGATCTAGCTTTCATGAGGTGAAGAGGGATTTTCATGTTGCCGAGGGAAAGCATTAGAATCAAACAACTGGGTTGTAATCCTCTCTTCTAACTACTTCTATCAATAAAGTATTTGAGTTTTCCTCCATATACTTGTATATTTTCTGAATCTTGTATTTGTGTATGCATTTGTATGGTTAATGTACATCTGATTCTACATTGTTTATGGTTATAGATCTCTATGCTTTGATGGTATTTTGTTGCTTTGACTCTACAGGTGTTCTTTGAAGCGGGACAAGTAAGAAAGGAGTGGTGAATCTCTATCAAAGGAGAGAGGAAACAAGCAAGGAGCCAAATGAAAGACTAAGGTTGGTGCTATCTGCTTCTCTCTCATCTATCTCCCATAAAGGAAAACACAAGTTACTTTGAACTGTTTGTTTCTAAGATAGCTTCCTATCTTAGTGGGACTAGCAAATCTGAATAGACACTAGTTTTCCTGGAAACACTTCTGCATCATAAACCATTGTTAATTAGTGCTTTTAGATTTCTCTTCATGGAAATAGTATCGTAGGGAAGGAAAACCAGGTTCTCCTAAGTTAGGAGCCTCATCCCACATATTATTTAAGTGAATTAGAAATTACTTAATTAGATTCTATATTTACAATATGCATTTCTTTCAATCTTTATATTTCATCTTCTAAAATTGATTACATCTAAAATCCATATATTTTGGACATGCTTCCACGCTTACAAACCCAGATTAATGATTAAATACTTGTGTTAATTTACTCAATAAATTAACCCAACATTTTGGCGTCCTTGTCGGAGAAGCATACTTCAATATAGTCAATTAGGAACATTGTTTAGAAAACACATAAAAAAGCAAAAACACTTTTCATTATGGTTATTTATGTTTAGACATAGAAATTAGAAAAGTAGATTCCCAAAACGAAACCCCCAAAAAAAAAGATGACTACAAAATCCATTTGCAAGACAAGATAAAAAAAATGATGTTAAAGAAGTCATTTAGAGGACGGTATTCCAACACAAGGATCTTCTTAAACCCTTGTCCACAATTAGAATGGTCACTAGGGAAGAATCTTCATTTCGACATATAGAAGAGGAACAAAGCATCCATGAAGATGATCCACATGAAGAGAATCTAGAACTTTCTTCCAGCTATCTTTGTGAGGAGGTGAATGAGTCATGAATCACATGCAATGAAGATCAAACATTAATGCTAGAAATTGAAGAATTTCTAGCATGTATATCACAAGATCCCTTGTGCATACAAGATTTTGAACAAGTACCACGAGAAGAGTTTTGTGCTATGACAATTAACAAGAGCCAAGAAAACAAAGATCTTATTAAAACTTGGTTTCAACTGGTCATTAGATCACAACACTACTCCATTTTTCAACATCCTTTAGCATCAAATCTTTATGATCAGATAAACTTTTATATCCAAACATTCATTAAAGTATATATTTTCAAATTTGGATGTGGGTTTACTCATGATCTTGTTACAAAAATGCATGCATTGGAAATTCTCTTATACTTGAGAGAATGACTATTTTTTCTACAATAGAGTAGGACAGAATAACATAAATAAAGAAATAGGTAGAATTATTTCACAATAAGACTTTTGGTTTAGATTATCAAGAATAAAATTTCGCATCATTGTTTAATACTAATTTGAAAGGATTACATGGAAAAATGCGGTAATAAAAATCCTATTTTAGGTAACCATATAGGATCATTTTTAAATCATTTTTTTTTAATATATCTCTTGAAATCTATTTTTTAAATCCATTTTTGAAATTTTCCATTTATATCACAAATAAAAATGTGATCAAAATCAAAACTAGGTCTCAAGTGAAATGTTGAAGACAGAGTTAGTACAACCTATATTTGAGGTGTCTAATGGAAATTTTTTTACCTAAAATTCATAGGGAAGCTATCCCTTGGAATATAGTTTCCAAATAAATTTGAATCACCTCAATTGGATATCATATGAAAAAGTTATTCTTAAAATACTAACTACTTCTCAAAACATCTGCATGGTGACAATTTTGGGTCTTGACTGTTCATTGGCGTATTTGACATATCAAATCATATTATTATAAAAACATGTTTTTATGGAACATATATTTCCATGTCTAGATCAATACACAATTTAAGTTATACCATTTGGAGGTTAAATGAAAAATATATGCCACATTTAATGACTGTAGGTCTTCAAATTAGCATAGTAAAACTTTGCCTCCTAGGTCTGTTCATCACCACTTTGTGATATCAAACCTAATGATTTTAAAAACATATTTCTATTGGGAAGTTGAAAATTAATCTACTTTAATCTCCAAGTGGAATTGCATCGATCCGATCATTAACAGGAAAGTTACACTTCAAATAGTGACCGTTGGTCTAGTAAACAATTCACAAACAACTATATCAAACATGGTACTCCTAATAATTTTTATCATAGCATTTCAAACCATTTTTAAAACATGTTTATCATGGAAGTAGATATATTAATTCACTTTAAATTGGCTTTGGAATCACTCTAATTGGACATAAAACAAATATTTTGTGAATGAAATACCGTTAGGAGGTCTAGGTTGGCCACCATTCCTCAACAAGTAAACAAATGCAATTTCTTTGAATAACATCTTTATACTTGTTTTTAATAATTGCTTGTAATTATTATACATATTTCTTGGAAGAAGAGAGACTATGCACCGCTCTTCCTCCATCATCTAATATTGTATTACAGGCAAGTGCTATGTTTTCGCAGGTCCCCGAAAGGTTTAAGAGGTCAATTTCATAGATGAATTATTTTCAAAATCAATCTTTAAAAATCCATATCTACGAATATGAAATGAAAGTATTCAAGTGAAAATGAAGAGGGAATTCACGTGAAATTGAATTCATCCAATGAAACTCAAATTTGTGAAGCTTGCTTGTAGTTGTTGACCAACAACACCAACAAACCCTACAACATGAATTGAGATCAAGGAAAAAGGCATGAAGCTAATCATCAGAAAAATAAGTCAAGTTTGGTACCATGAAAATTTTGAAAATAATACTGAGAGGGGGGGTGAATCAGTATTATCTATTTCTTTTAACAAATCTTCCTTTTTTACACTTTGAATTATTTTTTGCATATCAGTACCATAAAATAATGAGCAAGAAAAACAGACAGTCACATCAAAGAACACCAGATATAAGGTGGAAACCCAATGTGGGTGAAAACCACCTGCTGCAATATGTCTCTATCTTCTTTCAAATTAGAAACTCCTTTTACAATGGTCTTGTACTGGTGCAGTCCTTTACCAGTACGCAGGCTGCAACCTGCAGAGAGCTACAACTCTCTCTCATATTCCAGTCTCTCCTGGAAGGAAGCTACAACCACCTACTTCTTTTCCTTCAAGGACCACTTTTCATAAATTTTCAAACTGGATCCATAAACATCAAATGATCATCAAGTACCAATAAGTCACCCAGATAACCAGATCCACAATAACAGTAAACTAAACCCAGAACACCTTATCAACAAAAAAATCAGTCAAAAAAAGATCTTAAGGCAGATACGCAATTTCCTTTTCTCTGGCCTGCGTCGCTACGCACTTCACTTTCTGTGGTGCTGCGCACCTCCGCAGCTACGCCTTCTGTGGCACCGCGCACCTTGGCAGTTGCGCCTTCTGTGGCGCCTCCGCACTGCACCTTCGGTGGCGCCTCTGTGGCATCTCCTGTGGTGCCTCTGGACTGCACCTTCTGTGGTGCCTCTGTGGCGTCTCCGCACTGCGCCTTCTGTGGCGCCTCTGTGGCATCTCCGCATTGTGCCTTCTGTGGTGCCTCTGTGGCGTATCCGCACTGCGCCTTTTGTGGTGCCTTCGCACTGCACCTTCTGTGGTGCCTCTTTGGCATCTCCGCACTGCGCCTTCTGTGGCGCCTCTGTGGCGTCTCCGCACTGCGCCTTCTGTGGCGCCTCTGTGGCGTCTCCGCACCGCGCCTTCTGTGGTGCCTCTGTGGCGTCTCTGCACTGCGTTTTCTGTGGCGTCTCTGCACTGCGTTTTCTGTGGCGCCTCTGTGGCGTCTCGGCACTGCGCCTTCTGTGGTGCCTCCGCACTTCCGCAGCTGCAGCACTCGAGAGATCACCCTTCACAGATTCGCTTTCCACTTCACCTTCATATAGATTGAGCTTTTGAAACAATAAACCAATATTTTAGATCTTAAGATATTCAACCCAAAAGCATACCCAAGCCAAATGATCTCCTTTGCTTTATATAGGCAAGCTCTTCCTCAAATCATGGACCAATACCACGGGCCAAAACCATAATAACACAATACCATGAACCCAATACTTGGGGTCAACACTTTTGGATGCAATACCACAGACCAAAACCGTAGGATCAAAAACTGTCGGACTAATACCATGAACCAACCATGAAAGTGTGTGAACTTTTCTCCACATAAACTTTTCTCTACATAAAATTCCGTGAACTTTTCTCCACATGAAATAAACCTTTCTCTGCATAAAATTACGTGAACTTTTCTCCACATGAAATAAACTTTTATTTGCATAAAATTCCGTGAACTTTTCTCCACATGAAATAAACGTTTCTCTGCATAAAATTCCGTGAACTTTTCTGTACTATAATTTATCATCTGAGATGAGTGGGTGGCCATCAAGTACAACATATGTATCATAATGCCAACAGAAAAGTCACATCCATTACCAAAGAAGCCTTGCATAAGCCATAGTGTTCATGATTTCATCCATCATCCATATTGTATGTTAAGCTCTCCGATCATGCATGTTGAATTCCATAATTATTATATCCATTTACTAATAAATCATGACTTCAACCTAACCTATTTTAATAAGATTCATAGTTCCCTACTCCATTACACCCCAACTCCATCCAGAAAATAAAAGAATAAAAAAAAAATAGAAAAAGATAAAAAATAATAGAGTTTGGTTGTGAAAATCCAGGAAACTGGCACAACACAAACTCGAATTCATATCGGAAAACCAACTTGTTTGGCCAATGCGAATTCTATATTTTGTTTTACCATTTCTTTAGTTTGATTTTGCAGGAATCATCCTCCAGAATAATAATACTTGGGGACAAGTCTCAAAATAAGAAGGGGGAAGATTCGTAATAAAACTATGCAAATATTTTGAGCAGTTGTATTGAAGGGACCTGAATTACATGACAGAAGGGACCTGAAACATTATTTATAATATCACTGTAGAAGGGACCTGAACAAAATCAACTTTCAAGCCTGAAGTACATGTCAGAGGGGACCTAAAACATCATTTACAAATTACAGAAGGGACCTGAACAACATCAACATTTGAAGATCCTGAATCAATATCAGATGTGAAAACATGAAAGCAAAAATATGTCTCTACATTTCATCAAAATCTATCTTGGAAGAACCATCATTATGATAATGAAGACATCATCAACCATCAAGTAGCATTTTGACCAAAGGACATCAATATATTTACAAGAATACAAGTACAGTAAGTGAGAAAAAATTTCTCTTAAAATATCGATTTAAAAAAAAAAGATAAAAAAATCTAGATATTGTTAAGCCTAATTTAGCTTGATATGAATTCTATTACATCATATATCCTACCTTCATTTATAACCATTTCTATCCACACCTACACTCATTTTATTCATTACCCTACCATACCTATACTCATTATCCTATCCATTATTATCATGTTTCATTAATTATAATCCCTACAAAATTCCTATCCATTATCCTTTCCTACATTAACCCATTCCTATTCGTCATTCGATATACCATTCCATTAATCATAAACATTTTTTTATCAGAAATAAAGGACTCAATGTTTCTCCCCTTCAAAAAGAAAAAATTGGTTGACCTATACACACTATGCAAAGGTTAATGTCATAATAATACTAATTTCATTTTTTAAAAATGACCTATCCTATAGTCACTTTTAAAAACAAATTAAAGGGATAAAATGAAATGAGAAACCATATTGTATGACATAAGGATTGCAATATAAAAAATGCATAATTATAAAACAAATGATATATGCCTACGATGTATGCAAAGGAATGAAATCAAAACAAATGGAAAGGTGGGCATATGAAATAATGAAGGCATGCATATGAACTAATGAAGGTGGCCATGAATGATATGATACACTGATTTGACAAGCCTATACACCATGTAAAAAGAAGGCGGAGCCATAAAAAAAATGCAGAGAGAAATGCTAAGAAGAAAAAGCAAGAGCTAAGAAAGGCAATGTAGAAATAAAAATCACAAGATCACTCACATATTCGATTCTTCATTAAATTCGAAATTTCTTCATGCATGAAACAATGGGTATATTTTTATACACAGTAACATGATTTCCATGCATCATGAGCATGTTTTTATGAAAATATAGTGCACAGTGAAGGATTTTCGAAAAAAACAGACCATGAATTCATGAATATTGTAAAATGATTTTACACTAATTAAAAATAAATAAAAAGACAAAGAAGCTTGAACAGAGACGAAGCAGCAAAAAAAAAAAAAAAAGAAGCGAGGATATGAGAGGATTTTGTGGAGAAATAATAGAGGAATGCATCGGTTTTAACGAGAAAATTAAAAGTTGAGATATCATGTTTTCCAAGTCAACCGAGCCTACCAACAAACTCCAAGAATTTCACAAAGAATCAAGGTAAGAAATCATTTCCATATTTCTATCAGTAGTTGAACGGATTTCAGAGGTAGATAAGCTCAAGTTGGTGTTTGAGACATGTCATTTTGTAAGGAGTTAAACTACAATTATAAAATTGAAATCTTGCCATCATTAAAATAACTGTGCCACCTATGTAATGTAGTGATCCTTAGAGTTGTTGAAGAAGAACTCTTATCAAAATGGAATTGTTAAAAATAGGAATACAAGTCATTAACTCAAATCTAATTACAAGTTTGCTTCTGGGTCAGGTAATCGAACTTGAGTTTTGAATTTCCTCATGCAATGTTTCAAGTACACTATTCATTAATGCCTACACGAGAGAATTACTTTGTGAGATGTTACAGAGGTGGTATAAGCATCAATATAAAAGATTGCTTTGATATGATTCAAACAGGACAACTGTGCATAGTAAGGCATTGAAATGAGTTACCAGTAAAAAATGGGCTTCGACAAAATTTAAGAAAACAAGAGACTAAAATATGATGCTAGTTTCAACTATTTCAACAACACTCCATCAATGTTGCCTCGATCTGTTATTTCACCCCCAGTCTGCTCTCAATCGGTGGCTCAAGGACAATGCTACATTAGTTTTGGAGGCCAAGCGCATAAACCATGGCCTTGAGCGTTCTTGAATAAATGTTGGCCTTGTTTGGTAAAATTCAATTAAGTTTTAAAAAAAATGGTTGTGAGCATAGATAATAACTCTGAGTTTTAAAAGCAGTTGGTAACCTAAATTTGAGTTTGAAACTCCAAGTGACAACATTGATAACGGGAGAAATGAGCTCGAAAAAAATTATGAACAAAGTGTGAGTTGTTGGTGAGTGAATTTAGCATTAAAACTAAGAGACATATGTGTGTTTTCATAAATCAATTTCATTATGGAGATGAACTATGTATGGTAAAGAGAAAAAATCGATTTCCTCCAAGATTTTGATTTCTCAAGAAGCAGCAAACACCTGTGCAATCAAGGATAGAAGGAATCGAACCAACTTCTAGTGGAGGTAATAGGTAAGGATTCAGGCACCATATCTTCTAGAAAACATTGAACTCAACTACAGTTTTAAAAATTCAAAATTTTTAAGAAGAGACAATTTTTCTTCATTTTTCTAAGCAAACAAAAATGAAATTTGAAAAATGAAAACATGGTTTTCTTCGTAATGAACCCAATTAGGCTCCATAGGGGCAGTTTTCTCAAATTCATTATTATTCGAGATATGTACCTGGTTCTTTCAACCCTCATTTTGTAAATTGCATGGAGTATTTTGGTTCAGTTAAGAATGAAGGTCGGAGACTTATTTTAAATTGGTTTTCAATGAAAAAATCCAAGTCCAAGTTACAGTTACATGGTTTACAAATTAGAAGACTCCAGTTATCTAATTGATAGTGTAGCCCAAGTTTGTTGGTGGAAGTGTAACCCAAGTCTAAATAGATATTTGCTGGTAGCGTAAGTTAAAAATTCAAATTAGCAGAGCTAGTTTCATAACATATTTGGTGCAGCATAATCAAAGTCTAAATTAAAAAATGTCTAGTGGAAGTTTAGTTTCAAGATATAAGTTCCAAGTGTAAGATTGGCATTAAAAAAAAAGAAAATTCAAGTACAAGACCCCAGTTTCATTCTTATTTACACAAAATGACAAAACAAAGCTCATGCACAATGGTGTCAAGTGGTGTTGGTGAGTGCACAATAGTGCAAAAATTATGAATGAGATTTTTGAAAATAAAGTGTTAGTTGCCAGAGAAAAGAGAGGTGTCAGAAGACTATAAATTCGCTTATATCTCTCACAAAAATCAATTTTTGAAAGAATTACAACATAGATATTGCTTCTTGTTCTAGAAATTGATTTTTGAAGGCATTATAACACAGAAATTGTCTCATGAATATTCAACAATGAAATTTTCTTTGCATTTCAACCAAGGAATTTGATATCACAAGTTCAAAAATTGTTCTTTATTCTCAGTGACCAAGAATTCACATATTAGTCTAGAATTTGGTATTTTAACTCAGAAATGCCTCCTCATCTTTGTGGGTATTCAACAATCAAAGGTTTCTTCTTGTTTTTATAGACCACATTCAAACTAGAAATACTTTACTGTGATGTAATATCCATAGGCAAAACAATAGGGAGTTTAGCATGCAGACGCAAAAGATTAAAGAGGAGAAAGCAAGCATGAGGACATGCTTGAAGATCAGCAAGGGGGAGATGTTGGCCCTCATTTTTTATCAAATTTTGCACAATATCATCCAAATACACCTTATTTTGACCATATTATACATATTCAGGTATATAAATTAAGTTTTGAAATTTTTAGATGTTTTTACAAAAAATGGATTTTAAGTGCATTTTTGGACATGTTCATAAATTCCCGTAATGGCTTCATTGAAGTCATACTTACAGGACACACCTGGGCATGAGCTGAGCACATTTCTAGAAAGATTGGGAACTAAGATTGAATGAACTCCTATTGGTTTTGCCAAACCAAGTTTAAACAGGCCTGGTGAAAGCTGGTCAAACAGGACCAGTCATTCAGGAAATCTCTAGGAAATAGGCCAAAATTAGTGATTTTTGGGATTTTTCCAAATTTTGTGTACTGAATGGGTGGATTTGACTAGGATAGATGGGACTAGGATATACAAGGTTGTTAGAGAATTTTTAGTCAAGTTTGTTTATTATTTCTCTATTTAAGCCAAGACTATTGAAGGCTTAAGCATGTAGAATTTATGTAATCTAATTTTGAGACTCTCTGAAGACTGAAAGTTAATTGAAGAACCTATTTCATTTCAATTTGTTGTTCATGCTTGGTTTATCTAATGAAGTTGTTGTACCTGAGATTTCTTCAAGTGTGCAAGGCAAGGGTGGAGGGCCGCCACACCAAGCTAAGTGCACTTCTTAGTTAAATTTTCATAGTTTTCATAAATTAGTTCTTGTTTCAAATATATTTAGATGTGTGATGATTACTAAATTGATATTGGTTTAATTTTAATCTACATATGAAGGGACACACTGGAATTTAAGTTAAATTCCCCTTCTATTTGATCTTGAACTAAAACCAAATTTCATTCTCCTTTTCTTATTTGAAGTTATTTATGCATTTCTAGTTTGAGGCAAGAATTGTGAAGAAGGACAACTTCGTCCTCCTTAGTTAGGAGCCTCTTCTTTTACATCTTCTACATCATAAACCATTGTTAATTAGTGCTTTTAGATTTCTCTTCATGGAAATAGTATCGTAGGGAAGGACAACCATGTTCTCCTAAGTTAGGAGCCTCATCCCACATATTACTTAAGTGAATTAGAAAATACTTAATTAGAGTTTATATTTGTAATATGCATTTCCTTCAATCTTTATATTTCATCTTCTAAAATTGACTACAACTGATATCCATATATTTTGGGCATTCTTCCAATCTTACAAGCCCTGATTCATAATTAAATACTTGTGTTAATTTACTCATTAAGTTGACCCAACATATGTTCCTCGAAGTATATATTCCTGTTGTTAGGTAAAGTAACCATAGTTGTAAATGAGTTAGGAGTAAATATTCCAACTCCCATAGGTTGACTAGAGTTTCCCCCATTCCAAACACAAATGTGGAGGAAGGCATAGACACAGATATATTAAAAAAACTTGAATGGGTCACATAATTACTTGGTGGAATGCCCCAACGGGAGGATAGAAGTGTTGTAGGAAGAATGGATCCCATCTAACTAAGATGTGTTAATTATGACATAGAAAGAGAGACTGTCGATGTAGAAGATAAAGAGGGACCAATCTCCGCCACAGTAAAAGTTGTGCTTTCACTAGACATATGATGAGAAAACAGAGAAAATGTTTCACTACTATAAGGTCTTAGTTACCCTAATATAGGGCTGAAGGGATCGGTCAAAGGTGGTTTTATGTGTTGTAATGGGCTTTTGTCAATCTCATTGATAGT
>APFE030091042.1:0-20013 GCA_000404065.3 Pinus taeda
CCAACTCTATACCTTAGAAACAACCATGGGAGGGGGACAACTAGATGAAGATGATTTGATTGAACACATACTCCAAAGTCCAACTCCCAGTACATTATCCTTAGAAGATGTAATAAAGGAAACCCAGAACAACCATCATATTGATCTATGCTTAGCCGATTCCAACCCTATCTGTGTCAAAACCATAGAATTCGGCCCTGAGAGAACTTTGAAAATCAACCCATCTCTTTTTGTTCACCAAGAAGAAAATTTGTGCAACATGCTAAAGGAACATATAGATGCCTTTGCTTGGAGTTACAAAGAAATGAAGGGAGTGCACCCCTCAATGTGTAATCACCACATTTATATCAAAGAAGGGTGCAAACCAGTCCAACAACCCGAAAGGAGGATGAATCCAGCTCTCAAGGATATACTCAAAAAAGAACTGCAAAAGCTGCTAGATGCAGGATTCATTTACCTTATCTAAGACAGTGAGTGGGTCTCTCTTTTAGTGTTGGTTCCAAAGAAAAATGGTAAGTGGAGGATATGTATCGACTACAAAGAGTTAAATAAAGCCACAAAGAAGGGCCATTTCCCTCTAACTTTCATCGACCAAGTGCTAGATGGCCTGGTAGGGAAAAAGTTTTTCTCTTTCCTAAATGGATTCAGTGGGTACAATCAAATCCAGATCAGCCCAGACGACTAAGATAAAACCACCTTCACTTGTCCTTGGGGTACTTTTGCCTATAGGGTCCTTCCCTTTGTCTTATGCAATGCTCCTGCCACTTTCCAAAGAGTAGTCTTGAGTATCTTTTCCAAGTTAGTCCATGATGCAGTAGAGATTTATATGGATGATTTTACACCTTATAGATGTCATTTCCAGGAGGCTCTCTCCAACTTAGGTAAGGTGCTGAACAAATGCATTGAAAACCTATCTCTTAGTCCCAAAAAATGTGAGTTCTTGATGACTGAAGGGACTGTGCTAGGTCATTCAATATCCCAGCAAGGACTGCAGGTGAACTCAAACAAAATAGCTATCATCCAAAGGGTCCCACCTCCGCAAAAGCAGAGAGATGTCAAAAGTTTCCTAGGGTTAGCTAGATACTATCGAAGGTTTATAAAAGACTTCAGCAAGTTAGCTTCTCCTTTATTTGGGTTGTTGGCCAAAGACTCTAAGTTTGCATGGTCAAAAAGTTGTCAAGAGGACCTAGACACCCTGAAGGACAAGTTGACCACTGCACCGATTCTCCGAGGCCCAAATTGAGCCCTTCCTTTTCATATACATGTTGATGCCTCACACAAAGCCATAGGAGTAGCTCTAGGCTAGATAGATGAAAAATTGCCTTATGCCATTTACTTTATCAGTAAGAATCTGTCAAAGACCGAATTGAACTACGCAGTGACCGAAAAGGAGCTCCTGGTTGTTGTGCATTCATTGAACAAATTTAGGAATTACATTACAGGTTATCAAACATTTGTTCACACTGACCATGCTGCAACCAAATATTTAATGAATAAACCTGATGTGAATGCCCAGATTATTAGATGGTTACTTTTATTACAGCAATTTGATCTAACCATTATTGATAAGCCTGGCAAGGAAAATGTTGTTGCAGATTTTTTGTCCAGATTAACTTTTCCTACATGTGAGGAAGGAATGGTTGATGATCAGTTACCAGATGAACACTTATTCGCCATTTCAGTTCTCTCTCCATGGTTTGCTGACATACAAAACTATTTGGTATCTGCACAGTTCCCACTGAATTTGTCCTCCAAAGAGAAAATAAAGATTGTGATGAAGAGATCCCCATTCACTTGGATTGGGGGAAACCTCTTCAAACTAGGCCCGGATCAAAATCTGAGAAGATGTGTCAGGGAGGAGAAAGTCCTTGACATCCTTCTGACCTTTCATGATGGGCCTTATGGAGATCACTTTGCAGCAAGGAGGACATCATTCAAGGTGTTACAAGTTGTTAATTATTGGCCCACTCTTCATCAGGATGTTAAAATATATATTAGTCAGTGTGATTGGTGCCAAAGGATGGGATAGCCTACTCCAAAGGATGAAATGTCTCTGCAACCTCAAGTGACTTTCGAGTCATTTGACATTTGGGGCATGGATTTCATTGGACCTATTGACCCTCCATCCAATAAAAAATAGTACATCATTGTGTGCACTGACTATCTGACTAAGTGGGTTGAAACCAAGGCAATCAAGGTAGCAACAAAGGAGAAGGTGGCTAAGTTCTTAAGGGAAACTGTCTTTTACAATTTTGGGTACCCTAGAGAACTAGTCACTGATCAAGGCAGCCAATTTACATCCAACATGATTGAAGACTTTTTAAGCCAGCACAAGATCAAGCATATAACCTCCACTCCCTATCACCCACAAGCTAATGGGCAAGTGGAGGTGACCAAGAGAGCGCTGGAGGGAATTTTGACCAAAGTGGTTAGCAGCAGCAGAAAATATTAGGCAGATAGACTAGTTGAGGCCACCTGGGCCTACAATACCACCTGGAAGACCACCATTGGATTCACACCCTATGAGTTGGTATATGGGAAAAAGGCCCTGTTGTCCATTGAATTTGAGTACAATACATTGAGGATGGCAGCCCAACTAGATCTAGATCTCAGCAGTGCACAAAAAGAGATATTGCTCCAGTTGAAGGGGTTAGATGAGTTCAGAATGTAGGCCCTCCTACACACAGAGGTAACTCAAATTCAAAGGAAGATCTGGCATGACAAGAACATCAAGGACAAGAAATTTCAAGAAGGTGATTGGGATTTGTTATATGATTATATATATAAAGACTTCAAGGGCAGGTTAAGGACTAGATGTTTAGGGCCTTATGTCATAGAGAAATATCATGATAATGGTTCAGCGTAGATCAGAACCATAGATGCAGAGGCCATTCCTTTACTTTTTAATTGGCACAGATTGAAAGTTTACAAAATGAAATTGTCAAAGAAAGAGTTCATTGATGGTATCAACAAAACAGTGATTGTGGTGGAGCAAGTCTCAGTTCCTACCTCATCAAGTCACTGAGAAAAAAATAAAAATAAGGAAACTCAAGTGAAAACCTCCCTGAGGTGCCTAGGTCCCACTGTTGGGTTGAAAACCTCTTGAGGCGGCCAATGGTGTCAAAACAAAAACAAAATGAAAAAAGAGAAATAAAAATATCTCTGGGTGAAAACCTCTCTTGAGGCGCCCAAGGCAAGCAGCTAGGATGAAAACCTCTTGGAGGCAGACTAGTTGTTTTCAAAAGGAAAAAAAAAAAAAAGAGACTAAAGAAAATTTATGAAAGTAGCAAGGGGACGATCAGAGCAACAATGGAGAATCACAAGGGACCTATTCAGCTCATAGGTTTATTTCTCCATTCATTATCCTTCATCATTACACCATTCCTTTCATTTTTTCACTCATTTGCCTCAGTTTGCAAGGGATCTATGTTTTCTACAGGATTCCATGTAAACCTACAGGATCCCCTGAAAACCTACAGGATGATCCTACAGGAATTACAGTGGCTTGGGAATCCTAAAGGAAGTGACCCTAGAGCAAGGAAATGGCCTTCCCGTGTCAGAGAAATAAATTCCTATATCACCATCTCATTACCATACCTCTCTCCACGCTGATCACCCCTGCATTCATAAATAAAATAAAAAATCAGTTTCCAAAAAAACTATAGTTTTCAAGAAAAAACACAGAGAAAAAAATGAAGACAGAGAGCAAGGGGACAACACTTGAAGGTTATTTTTCATCATTCACAAACCCCTAGACCTCCTCTCTACCCATGCTAATCATCCTCAGGTCCCAGTAGTAGAATATGATTAAAAATTTTGAGGGAGAAGCAGCTACAGGACATCCTGTAGGAAATTTTGTAGCAGCCTATCCCACAAAACAGAAATCATAGGTTGTAGCAAGCTTCAATCATGGAGATCCAAAGGTAGAAGAAGATCCTCTAGAGCCTAGAAATAGTAGTAGCATCATCATCATCAACACCAAGTACCTGTACATCAAAGAAAATCATCAAAGGACAATAAAAAAAAAGACGAGAAATCACATGCAACCAACACATAGCAAAGACCTCATTTCTTTAACAACTACAGCAAGGTATTGTTACCACAGGTAAGTATCTCATTTCCACTCTCTCATTTGCATAATGTGATCAAAAGATGTAAAGATTGTGAATGAGTTGGTTTATAAGCGAAAGGTGGCTAGTTAACTTGGCCACCTTCATTCAGTCAGCGAGGACAAAACAGTTAGTCCTCACACACGTGGCAGTAGTCAAGTCAAAGAAAAGGAAGATGAGGTCGAAAGCAGTTAAGCTACGGATGCCCAAAGTGGGAGTTGATTACGAGGTGAGGAGAATGATGATGTGGTAGTGGGACCAACGGTCCAAAAATAGATATTTGTACCTCAGCTGCCATCACACCACCTCACTCAAATCAACCATAAGAGGAAATAAACATTGACCCCCATGCATAGATTCATTCACATTCTCTAGGCTCGCACTAGCAAAGTCGCTCTCAGCCCTCAAGCAGTCTATAGGAGAGGTAAATTTCATTTTTTTCCTACGCATGACCACCTACAGGATCCCACAGGAATCCTGCAGGATACAGTCAGGCAGTCTATAGGATTGGCAGTGAGCAATTTCAGAGGGAGAAAAACAGGGGTTGGCTACATCAAGCATTGTAAGGAGGTAGGCTCTACATTTCCTCCTATTTTTCCAAGTGAAAGGAACAAAAAAATCCTCTAGTTGGTTGAAATTGATTTCAGTAAAAGGGAATTGTATCCACGGAAATTTCAGTTCAATTTCCTCCTTCATTAAGATTTTGTATCAAACATATATACTCCTCCATCCATAAGACAAAATGATAGGGGGGTTTAATAGAAGGGAGCCCATGAACACTGTGAGGATTCATCAACACCCTCCTATGCTAGAGATATTCACAAGGCATAATTTGATGTGTTTCTTTGAGAAATTGAGGGGGTATGATGATGAACTAGCCAGAGAATTTGCTCTCTCCCTCATTCCACTAACTAGGACCCATGCCATTGTTGTGGTGAGAGGCCTCTCCATAAAGCTCACCCCTGAACTCTTAAGCATAATTACCACACTCTCGTTAGGAGTGCCTTGGAGAAAGGAAGACAAGGGAAATAACCAAACTGCAAAGAAGAAATTCTTTTTAGAGGGAGAGGAGGCCATGGAAGACAAAAATGGAGTAAGAAGAGAAAGCCTACCATACCCCTGGACTAAAATAAGCTACCACCTTATAAAATATATATCATGTGAAGGTAGGTATAGTGTGGTATATGGATACCACTTTAGGCTTCTTGAAAAATTGAGGTTTGGAGCAGATACACCTCCTTGCCACAGACTCATCATACCCTACTTCCTTCTTCAATCACTGATAGACATGAGCATGAAGGTGCAGGAAGGAAACTACCAATAGCTAGCCCATCATGGGTTAATTAGACTCATCATAGAAGATGCCCTCCAAAACCTTAGAATTCCTATCACATGGGAAAATTTCAGAGACATGCAAACAAAGGAGGATATAAAAGCCCTCGAATATGACAAGAGCCCTACTGCTAGTGAAAGGGATGAAGAAGAGACTGAAACAGATGAAGAAGAAGCAGAGATGGATGAAGAGGAAATAGATGAGGAAGAAGAGGAAGAGAAAGAGAAGGAAAGTGGTGAAGAAAAAGAAGAAGATGCCAAGGAGGAAACTAATGAACAAGGTGAGGATCTAGAGGGATAAGAAGAGGAGAAAGACAAAGATGAAAAAGGAAATGGAAAAGAGGAGTAAAAAGACAAGGAGGAGTCACCCAAGGTGTCTCTAGAACCCAATGAGAAAGAGGCAACCATTGCCCTCACTGACCTTAGCACCCCTATCAAACAAAAAGGCAAAAGACAGAGACAATCTCCTTTATACTTTAGAACAAGAAAAAGTATAAGAATAAGGCAGGGAAAACCTCAAACTCCCACCAAGGTCCCTATTGTTATTAAAGACTCACCTAAATAGTAGGAGAAGATGGATCCTCTTATAAAAACTCAAGGAGAAGGATCCTCGGGACAAACATCCCCTAAGTCTCCTATCACTTATGTGAGAAGGCCTATGACTAGATCTGACTCATCCAAGGGAAAATACATCTTACAGGATACACAGCAAGACCTACAGGAAGCAGAGGAAATCCTACAGGAAACTCTGCTAAACGTACAGGAAACTCAAAAATTGGATAAGGAAGGGAGTATGCAGCAAGAGACAAAGAAAGAGGATCCAGAGTTAAGGGAACCTAATCCTCAACCTAACCTTGACTCCTACTACAGATTTATTGAAGGGGATAGGGTCATTCCACAAAAATTTGCCATCCCATTATTCTTTGAGCTTGAGAAAGAAAGAGAAAGAACACATAGATGGATGCAGATTGCCAAGTCCAAGGGAGTGGAGGACATAGGTCACATGGAGGAAAATCTCAAAGAGATGGGCAGAGAACTAAGCAGCCTGAGGGACATAGAGGCCATAATGAAAGCTTAGTTGGAGGCAGAAAATGCATAGTTGAAAGGACAACTGCAAGAAGAGAGAATCAATTGGCAACCTTGGCTAGTCTATCCCCAAATGCAATCCAGTGCAGGATGCCAGCTAAGTCCTATGCATTATACCTTAAGGAACAGTGGTTGTAGTTCCAAATCAAGACCCTAGCACAGAGAGGCACTATGCCATTCCAAGATTATAAACAGTTCATTGATCTTTATGATCAAATCACACTTGAGGATAGGGCTAAGATGTCTGAGTTCTACTTGCATAACATGGCCTTGACAGATCTGAATGTATGGGACCCTAATGCAAAACTAGGGGATTTATAGTTGATGGCTTTAGCATCACCGATGAACCATGAGGACGCAATGGCTACAGAAATGAAGAAAATATTGGCAAGGGAATAAACAAAGCCTCTCAGGATAAGAGTTGAGCAGTCAAATCCAATGGATGTCATCATCTCACATAATTTAATTGCAAATGATTCTCCACTTGCACCAAGGTATCTTGTTTCCCAAGAGAAAGCAATTACACATTTCGAGGATATGTTCAGGCTGTTAGGGGATGACAGCATTCAATCTTTCCAAAGGAGATGGAATAATTTTCCATACAATTTGAAAATCAGAGAGTACCATTCTCCTCAAAGAATGAGAGAAGCACTTAATAGGACACCCATGTACAAGCAAACCATCCAAAGGCTCAAAGTCAATTGGATTGGCTTGAGACTTAGTTCACCACTTCTCTTGGGGATGTTAGAAGGAAGGAAGGAAGAGGAAGAAAGAAAGTAGTGAGAGGAGATAGAAAGGAAGGCAGGATTCTATGCACAAGAAGAGGAAACCGCAGCAGAAGCATGGGATATTAGGGAGGCCACTAGGACTATGAAAGATATGGATATTGATTGAGTTTCTCAGAGGATGAGCAACACTTTCAGTAAGGGGGGTGATGATGAGCCTCATCATTGGGTAACTATATGGACCTTAATTCACCTCCTAGCTTAGTCAAATCAACTCTTCTCACAATTTATTACATGTTTTTATTATATTTTGTTTAATGAGATGAGTCAAAGTGAGATATTATGCCTAGTGGACTAATGTGCATTGAATGCAGGTTTGTGAGAGAAAATTAGGGAATTTTGGCAAGATTAATGGTTGAAGCTCGAATGGGACAAGGGAGAGAGATTGTAGGAGGTAAATCCTCCTCATTTACTCCTCCCTCACTCAAATATTCCTCAATCAATCACACTAGCTCGGAGTACAAGCAGCCAAGTCATGAAGATCAAAAGGCATCCGAGCAAGTGACAGTCAAAGAGATAGTTTATCTCACGTTTGGGAGTTGAGCCTCCCTAGATTTAAGGAATTCGTTGGAGACTTTAGTTGTATAAAAAAAAGAGGCCTAGAGCCTCATTAGGATTCATTTTTTTGATGTAAAAGCACTAGTTATTTTTGAGCTCCAGACTTGTGGAATACATTGCTATGTAATTTTCTATTTTGATAATGAGAATGAGCTTTTTCTTGATCCAGTACTGAGTTAACTCAGAGGGCTGAATCTCTTGGCTTAGGTCCCAACCCTAGTAGCAAAGGCTCCTCTTCGTGTATCTATATGCTTCAATTGATTTCATAGATTCATGGTTAAATTGTCCTTAGAAGTATTTCATTGCAAGTAATGTAGATTTGATTAGTTTGTTTATTAGTTTGCTTCCATTTGTGCTTTACTTCAGCAGTAGTTTAGAAGAGATAAAGGGCCATCAAAAAGTTGTCAATAGGTGTTTTGGACTCACTTCTTCCTTCAGGGATCATGATTTGAGGAAAGGACTCCTATGCAGCACCAAAAAGACAAAATTCTACTTTCTCATTGAATTTAGAGTTTTTTGAACTTAAGCCAGCATTTGATCAATTTGCAAGAGTAGGATCTAGTCATCATTTCTTCCATATTCACCCTTATAGTAGATCTCATCAATTATTCCATCTTATGCTGCAATTTTTGCTCATGCATGAAGTAGACAGCTAGCTCATTAAAACATGTTTTCCTAGCTTATTGAAATTCTCCTTGTTTACATGATTTTTGGGCAAATATCAATGTTTGACACAGTGCAGGTGTTTCAAAAGTAAAGAGAGATCTCATAGCCAGCAACCTCCTTCAAACTTCATCCATCCATGATCATTCCTTTCTTTAAATAAGACCCTCACCAATTTCATCATTTTACAAGGAAACTTCTCCAAGCATGTTGAGAAAATCCAACCATCTTCCAACCTTGGTTTTGAGTTCTGACTGATCCTAGTCATTTTCTCATCTCATTCCATCCACCAACCACCTTCCCTAGACCTATTTATAGGGGAAATCACTATATAAAGGAGGACTCGACCTCACTTGGAGAGAATTAATTCAAGCATTCGTAAAAGAAGAAGAAGTGCGAGAAACACTAGAAAAGGAGCCTCTCATCTAGTGAAGAAAGCAAAAGAAGGAACCAAAATGTTTTGGGTCTGTTTTGAGGTAAATATCCCTCACACGTGTGAGGAGGATTGGTAATTGTTGCAGAAGTAGCCGAGTTATAACAGTCATCCAAGAACGTTGAATCAAGGAATAAATCAAGTCACCTTTCAAGCCAAACTGTAAAAGAAAGAGACATTATCCAAAGAAAGAAGGGAAACAAGGGATAAGTTGTCATTTATCCCTCACACATGTTGCAACTAGGGTTTTTGAAGAGGTCAAAAATTACAGGCCTCTAACAATAGGCTGAAACTTGAAGAGAAGTCGAGATCTATGATGGAACAATTATCTTGACCAACCTTGTTTCAAGGAAGCCTTGTGACTTGATCTTGGAGAGGTTAGTAGTTCAAGGCTCTTGGTCTTGGAAATCATTAATTGAAGGTTTTATAGGAAGAATAATTCAGTGGGTTTTCCTCTCAAGTTTGGAGAGGTTTTGGCCCTGGTTGATAGCCTATATCTTGTGTCCTTTGTCTTATTGTTCATCATGTTTTTGGTAACTATTTGACGAGAAGAACACTATAATAATAAAGCTAAAGAAGAACTAGTCAATAAAAAGTAAAAATATATTCCAAGCAGTTATCATTGCTAGAGAAATCACCTACTTTTATTGCCCTAGATTTCTAAACATGGTATCAGAGCTCAGGTGACAAATCAAGGAAGGGCAGATCAATAAGGGACACTCAATCATTCAAGGATCGAAGTTCTATAAAGGTATCAAGGGCATTAAATCATCAAGAAGATCCTATCATCTCCAAGGCTTTACAAAGGCAAGGACTACATCATCATCTTGAAGAAAGTATCAATGCCCTAGCTCATTCAAGGAAAGAGTCTATACTTGAAGCATTCTTTGGAATCTCACTCAAATCATCATCACAAGGGAGGAGACCATAATATACCCTACCTCTACTCAAATTGAAGAGATCGACAAATCAAAAAATCTTAAAGTCTACTCATCCAAGGAAAGCAAGAAGAAAGCATTTGTTGGCATCATCAAAGGATTCAAAGTGATCTCCCTCTCTTAGGAGTCAAGAATCACTCTTGAAGGAAGACATATTCTAAAAATCATATCATCATCAAATCCGAAAAAGGTAGCAGATTGAAGATAGTGACATCAAGGATTATCTTCACAAGTAATTATATTTTTGTCTAAATATGAATCTCTAAAAATTTCTTTTTGTAAGGAAAGCAACAAACTAGTTGGGGCTTCAAAATTTCTTGCATGGAAGAAAAGGACAGATTTGAACCTCATAGAAAATGAGGGCATGGAACATGTTAAGGGCTCAATCACCAAACCTCCAAAGGAATATGCTCAAGCACTTGAAAGGTATATGAAAGGGGAAGTAAGGGCTCAAAGGATTCTCAAAGAATCCATCAAGGACCCCCTCATTCCCTATGTATCTAAACTAGAAACATCAAAGAAATATATGACAAACTTGTGGAATTGTTCTCCGTAAGCATTGTAGGAGAAGTAATCTCGTTAAGACAAGAACTCTACAAGATTAAGATATCAAAAGAAGAAGTAATAGCCTCATACTTTATGAGGGTGTCTGAAATAAGGGAATAACTACAAGATTTGGGAGAAATAATGTCTAGCAAGGGGATGACTACCATAGTACTAAATTCACTACTAGAGGAATGGGGTAACTTTACATCAAGCATTTATGAGAAGGAGGAAGCTACTCCATTCAAATATCTATGGTCACTATCCAAAATTGAAGAAACCGGGTTGAAGGAAAAATATGATGTAGGATCAAATGAAAAAACACAAGCATATGTTGATATGGAAAAAAAAAAGGAAGTTTGGGAAATTTGGTCCTCATAAAAGAAAGAAGAATATGGCAAAGGTTCAATAATATGGGCACTACAAAAGAGATTCTCCTAAAATCAATAAGGACAACAACAAAATAGGAAGGGAAGAAGCTCATATTACTGAAGAAATGGAGGAAGCTGAAAAGAAGAAATACCAAGAAGGAGGAAGTAAAAGATATCCACTATGATTGAGATAATCTTCCTCACCTAGTTATTTTCAAGTTTCTATTTTCAAGTTTTCTGTTGTATAGAAATCATGATAGGAATCACCAAGAATCATGAGAGGATGCATCATGGCATCATAGAAGCATGCGATTGAAATCAAGAGCTCGTGACATCACTATAGATGTTAAAATTGGCAACTAGGGCCCAAATCCATGTGGGTCATCTTATTAATGGCAGCTGATATTTTTCTTAGATCCCTCTCATTGAGAGGTGTAGGATTGATCTAAATATCATCCGATTCCGATAAGTATTCATGGAGATATGAATTTATTTGTGTTATGGGACAATTCGTTAAGGTCAGCCAGCAACCAAATAAACCCCTCATGTGCTTCACGTTTTTGTATAAATAAAGGTGCCTTGAATCATTTGAGAACACAACTCTAATGATCTCCCTCTCTCCATTTGTTTTGGGTTTGTCTTCTCTCAAGGAAGACGCAGCGAAGAGGGTCATCTAAAAGAGCACTAGACGCAATCATCTATGAGATCCCTAGCCGCTGTCTTGGAGGACATCTAGCCACAGATATAAGAATCCCTAGTTGTAGTCAATAGGTGTTCTAATGCACAGAAAAGGGAGCCCTAATCTGTAGCAAAGGGAAGGCTCTAATCCACAACAAATGGAGCCCTAATCTGTAGCAAAGGGAAGGCTTTAATCCACAGCAAAGGAAGCCCTAATCCGCAGCAAAGGGAAGGCTCTAATCCATAGCAAAGGGAGATCTAACCGCAGCAAAGGGAAGGCCCTTATCAGTAGCTAATGGGAGCCCTAAACCACTATCAAGAGGAAGCCCTAAACTGATGTCAAGAGGAGTCCTGAGTCAAGGCTTTAGCCGCAGCATAAGAAGGACTTATTTCACAGTAGAAGGGAACTTATCATAGCATGAAGCAATGTGGGCATGGACAGCAGCAAGACAGGGAAGCCGCAGTCACAAGGAGGAGAGATTCAGGGTTGTATATGTATGCGTTTGAGTGCAAGTAAGTGTTGTCAGCTTGCCCGAGTTCATGAGGAAAGAAACGATGTTGTTTGGGTATCATTTGGGAAGGCAGAGAGCTACAACTAGCTGTTGTGCTAGGCTGACTTCTGTTGTAAATGTACTATCTCTCTCTCTCTGCTGAACTATTGAAGAACATATAATAAGAATTGATCAAGGGTTTCCCCACATTGGGGTTTTTGCCTGGCTAGCGCCACATCTTGTGTCCTCTTGTCTTGGCTTGTCTTCTGCGATTTATGTTTATGTTCTATCTGTGGTTTACTTTAATGCTGATGTGATTGCTAAAGATATTGAGCTAACTCTGAAAATTTAAATAAATTGCTCTAAGCATAGAACATACCTAATCTTAACATGGTATTAGAGTTGAGGTAAAGACAATTCCCAAGCAAGAGTGAAAGAGCAATCACCAAAGACAGTTAGGAAAGGACAAAAGGATCAATGGGTTCCTCGTCCCTCTTCAAATTCACCGAGGGTGAAAACGAAGCATCAAATATTATTAGAATGGCGCAACGGAATATGGCCTACCTAAAGACACTTCATTGGGAAGACCGGATCTCAGGGTGGAAGGAAAGGCATCTTAGTTCGGCCATTATGCAAAGGAATGTCTGAATGGCAAGGACACATCACTTGATGATGATAACAATCATTCCAGGGACATATTCAACGATCAGAGGAATGACAATGCAGGTCATCAAGGTAATGACTGACTTTCAAGAAAGCAAGGAACCCCGGGTATGAAGAATCAAATGTTGTTTCTGATAAGATAAAGAAGTTCTATCTTGTATTGGCCCTCTCCTTCACATTCTCTGGGAATATGGCTTATTGATTGTAGTGCTTCAAGGCACTCCATCGGATAGAAGGGTGCTCTCTGTAATTTGGTAGAGATGGAAACAATTGTGGGATTATATTTGGCGCTGATGCCACCTATCCCGGAAAGGGTGTAGAGAATGTTACCTCTCAATTGAATGAGGGTAACTCGATTTACTTACAAAATCTCTTTTATGTACCTGATCGCAAGAAGAACCTAGTGTCCATTTTAGCAATGGAAGTCAAAGGTTTCAGGGTGGCATTCATCGATGGAAAGGTACGTGTTTAAAAAAAAAAAACTTTCTAAAGATGATTTTGAATTCATGGTTGGAAATTTGTATCAAGTTGCAGGATGGTCCATTGGGGACCATATCAATTTACACATTTGATCTATAGCACCAAAGGTCTACTTATGGGGCCCTACCTCATATGAGTCAGATGGAGACTCAGATGCCTGAATTCAAGAAGAGCATGAAGGTACATGTCTGAGATGTACCAAAGGAAAATCTTACAAGGGGACCATTCCCCTCAAGTAGCAGGTCCACAGGTTTGGAACAACCTAAGGATTTTGAGATTCATGATCGGGAATCTCATGTATACAAGTGGAAGAAAGCCCTCTGTGGCATGAAGTATAACACCCCAGGCATAGTATGAGAAAATTGATAGTTGTTTGATGAAGCTGAGATTCACTAGGAGTGAAACCAATCCAAACCATTGCTCGAAGGTTGTGGATGATAGACCTCTCATACTGGCACCTTCTGAGGACGACCTATTTCTGATAGGTGCAGACCCTCTCACTTGCAGAAATAAGAGGGAGTTGGATTCTAGATATGGAATGGTAAACTTCAAGCATGTGACTACCTCGAGGATATTAAATTTCAAAAGTTATATGGTGGTGACGCCAGACCAGATTTGGGAAATGCCTTTGAGTTTCATAAACTCATCTGCATTGATGTTCTTGGTGAACTTATGTCCGTATATATGCTTTGCAGTTAGCATGGTGATCTTATATTTGGTTGAGCCTCACTAGGTTGGTGCCAAGGATCTTCTGAGATATCTTCAAGGCACAATCTCTCATGGATTGAGATACACTGCCGGAAATATGAAAGCTTCATGATTATTCAAATGTTGACTGGGTAGGCAGTGTGGAGAATCGCTAGAGCACTTCTCAGTGTTGGTTCTCTCTGGATTCTGCTTCGATATCATGGATGAGCCAGAAGAAAAAGTCGGTTGCTATAAGCACTGTCGAGACCGAATACATAGCTATGAGTATGATCTCGTGTGAAGCTGCCTGGTTGTGGAAGCTCATCAGTGAGCTATTTGTACTCATCATGAATACCACTATGATTCTTTGTGACAACCAAGGGGGATTCGGTTATTGAGGAATCCCGTATTCGATGATTGTTCCAGCGGATAGACATCATATACTACCTTATCTGGGATATGGTAATTCGATGAGCGAGGAGGCTCCATCGCATTAAGACTAATCTACAAGTTGCAGACACTTTGTCAAAGCCCCGGGGAAAGGTAAAATCTGTGATTTTCCTGAACGACTTGGATTCGTTGAGAGACCTGCGTATAAGGGTCCTACATGTTGCATGCACTAAGCTTTGGGAGCTCTGGAGGGCTTGGGGTACTTATTGGAGCAACATACGACAACAAGGCAACTCACCCTCCCCTGGTGATGTGCTATGTACAGGGTGACAGGTTCACCTTTTCCCAGTGACACCTCTCGTGGCAACTATGGAACAGGATGATTAGTCTCTTGCGGGCTGGGATGATTAGTTCTCCCGTGGCGACTATGGACAAGATGATTCATTCTCCTGTGGACATGATGATTAGTTCTCTTGTCGAGGCATCCTACCCATGCAATCTGGGTCTCATGGGAAGTACCTCTCATCTGATCAATGAGCAGGGAAATGGGGCTACGGACCATAGTAGTACTATCGATGGACGCATGGTTGTATCTACCGTACTCCCTAAGCATAGGATGACCTCCATTGATCTAGGATCAATGCAACTGATCTAGGACCAGTATGAGTGGTTTGAGACACTCTCTTGTGATATTGATCTAGGATCAATAAAACTGACTTCGGGTCAGTAAGAGTGATATGACACACTCTCTTCAGATGAAACTGACTTTGGGTCAGTAGAGAATGGTATGAGACATTCTTGATCAATTCTTCTTCTTCATGGTTCAGCAGAGCAGAGCAGAGCTTAGCAAAGTACAACTGAGCATAGCATAACAGAGCAAAGTAGAGCTCAGCAGAGCAGAATTGAGTAGAGATCAGCAGAGCAGAGCAGAACAGTGCAGGACATTGATGGCAGAGATAGTACAATCAAACATATAGATCAGCGGATGGAGTCCTCCCTAGTTGAGAGGGAGTGTTAAAATTGGAAACTAGGGCCAAACTCCATGTGGTTCATCTTATTAATGGCAATTGATATTTTTCTTGGATCCCTCTCATCGAGAGGTATAGGATTGATCTAAAGATCATCTGATTCCGATAAGTATTCATGGAGATATGAATTTATTTGTGTTATAGGACAATTCATCAAGGTCGGCCATCAACCAAATAAAGCCCTCATGTGCTCCACGTTTTTGTATAAATAAAGGTGCCTTGAATCATTTGAGAACAAAACTCTAATGATCTACCTCTCTCCACTTGTTTTGGGTTTTTCTTCTCTCAAGGAAGACACAGTGGAGAGGGTCATCTAAAAGAGCCCTAGACACAGTCATCTAGGAGAACCCTAGTCGTTGTCTTGGAGGAGATCTGGCCATAGATCTAAGAAGTCCTAGCTGCAGCCAATAGGAGTTCTAATGCACAGCAAAGGGAGCCCTAATCCACAGAAAAGGGAAGGCTCTAATCCACAACAAAGGGAGACTTAATCCGCAACAAAGGGAAGGATCTAATCCATAGCAAAGGGAGCCCTAATCCGCAATAAAGGGAAGGCTCTAATCCGTAGCAAAGGGAGCTCTAACCGCAGCAAAGGGAAGGCCCTTATCCGTAGCTAATGGGAGCCCTAAACCACTGTCAAGAGGAAGCCCTAAATTTCTATCGAGAGGAGTCCTAAGTCAAGGCCTTAGCTGCAGCATAAGAAGGACTTCATCCGTAGCAGAAGGGACCTTATCATAGCATGAAGCAACGTGGGCATGGACAGCAGCAAGACAGGGAAACCTCAGTCACAAGGAGGAGAGATTCAAGGTGGTATATGTATGTGTTTGAGTGCAGGGAAGTGTTGTCAGCTTGCCCGAGTTCATGAGGAAAGAAACGATGTTGTTTGGGTATCATTTGGGAAGGCAGAGTGCTACAGCTAGCTGTTGTGCTAGGCTGAAAGCCAGAGCATACAGCTGAGGTTGTGTCAAGGACTGTCAAGGGTGGACAACACCTTCAAAGGGCAGCATGGCATGAGGGAAAGATCTTCAAGATAAACTGCAATCCTAAAAGGACTTATCTCCTGACTGTGTGGTAGCCCTAACCCGAACACAATCATAACAACAATGGGCAGCAATACATATGATCAGTATTGCTAGACATAGGTGCTGCAATGGGACAGCATGGCAATGATGAGGTATTATAGCATGGATGGTAAAACATGATGCAACATGGGATAGTTGCAAGCATGAAGAATCATGGACAGTAGCAGCATGGTAAAACATGGAAAACTGCAAGTAGAGTGTTGTATGGGATAGCAGTATAGTACTTGACATAGCTAGGACACAAAGCAGCAATGGTGTAGAAAGCACATGGGCATAGCATGGTGCAGCTGTGGCACTAGGTAAACATTGGGACAGCAACAACATGAGGTCTAGTATTGTGATGATGGGTGCAGCATGGTGCAGCACGGTGAGGTGCAGCATATGGACGAGATGCAGCATATGATACGTGAATGAGTCACCTTGGAGAATCAGTTGAAGTAGCATGTCTTCAACTGATCTCATGTAGAGATAATATATTAGTCAAAGTATTGACTTATGTTGCAATTGTATTATCTCTCTCTCTCTGTGCTGAACTATTGAAGAACATATAAGAAGAATTGATCAAGGGTTTCCCCACATTGGGGTTTGTCCCTGACTAGCACCACATCTTGTGTCCTCTTGTCTTGGCTTGTCTTCTACGATTTATGTTTATGTTCTATCTACAGTTTATTTTAATGTTTATGTGATTGCTAAAGATATTGAGCTAACTGTGAAAATTGAAATAAATTGCTCTAAGCATAGAACATACCTAATCTTAACAATAGAGAAGCATGAAAGATAGTTGAAATAAAAGTCTATGGAAAGTCACCTATAGAAGGATGTAGCTCTTGGTAACCTCATTAGAAGAATAAGTAGTACTTATGAGAAGAAAAAAAGTCATCTATTATAAATCTCATCATCTATCTTTCAAGAGGAGCATTTGCTGGATAAGGATGATCAAGATCCTCCATTGGAACCTTCATTGGAAGGTTCACCTATTGGAAGAAGAAAATGTCTCGTTGAGAACTCCACCTTGTATGGGATTCATGCAATGATAGTATGATGTCAAAATAAGTGAAGCAGGTTATGGTGATTGAAGTTCTTTCAATCAAGGAAGTTGTTGAAGGAAGTCTAGATGACCTAAAGAAAGAAGATGATGTATGTATGCTTATATTTAATAAAATTGATTCATGTCATATAGTTGCAAGTAGTAGGATAAATGATCTACCTCATAAGCATAATCAAAAGAAAGGATCTCCTCCTTTTGAAGGATGCATGTAGGCATGGTTCACACATTAACTACATGAAATCAACATAATATGTCTTCATAAGAAATATGAGGTGGTTGAAAAAATTGAAGGAACTATCATTGGAAGTTCCTGGGAAGAAATGAACGGAAGAGATCATGAAAAATGCAACTATGGATAATGGAATCAACATCCAAGGACTAAAAGATTTGACTATGATATATCCATGGGAAAGATATGAAGATCCTGATAAAGTCTGAAAAAGAAAGAGATGCTTGACACTATATATCTTTTTGGATATGTGTCCATATATATATATATATATGCAAGATGTTGATGAAAACAAGGAGATGTCATGATGAAATACCATCACAAAGGTAATTTTGATTTAATGTGCACTTTTTATTTTTGAACAATATCTGGATGGGCTGTTACAGGGCTATCTAGGGAAGAGTTGTAGATGTCATATACAACTGATATTCATGTGGTAGGATGAAAGATCCTAAAGGAAACATGACATGAAGAAGGTAGCAAGGCATGAAGGAAGGCAAGATATGAACCAATGGATCACATTACGATGAAAAGAAGGATGATATGACTAATATGATTCATGAATAAAAGTGATAGATGGTTTTTTGATCTGGAATTTATCCAAGATAAAGAATTAAAGGTATTATAGACTCATGTGCATGGATGTGCCTATGTTACTTATGCAACGGATCGATAAGATTGCTAGTATACATAGACAATGAGGCAATCAGAGAAAAACATAACAGTCAAACATGTAAACACAACAAGTTTAATAAGGAGTTCACCCAATGCTCCTGGGCTACGTCTCCTAGTCCAGCCTTCAGTGGTGGCCTCTCTATTATGTTTTCCGGCAGTGTTTTACAACGGTGAGCTCAAATTGAGTCTCACTTAAACAGATATAAGTCAGTAGGACTGGAGTACACAGACTCTCCTTATTGAATTCAACCTCTAAGGGTCATAGTAGTATGACAGGCCTTTCGAGGAGTTTGATTGAACCTCTCAAGCCTTCTGGAGCACACAGACTCTCGGACTCTACGGTAGCTCTATCTGGCTTGATGTTGCCTTCAGGTCAACTCTGCTTCTACTCTCTGCTCTTAGATATCTTCGTATAACTAACTCTTGTCACTGCCTTTCTGTTTGTCTTATTGGTTTCTACCCCCTCTGCTTCTATCAGTTCATGGCTTTTAAAGCCAGTCTGTTCTTTCGATTGTCCGTTTCCTCTTCCCGGCCTTCTGGTTTCCTCTCCTCTGTCCGTTCGAAATCCTCTGCTCTACGTCATCATCACCGGGTAATGCCTCGCAGGGAGGTGGCCACCTGTTTGCCAACGAATTGGGTGTCAGATCCCTTGAATCATATTTGAATGGTCGTTTATTCTGTTTGCTTCAAGATCACCCGTGAACACGAATCGTTTGCTAACTCATCGTCCACGTTGAACTCTAGATCCTGTTTAATCTTGCTTTTTGACTTGTCAAATCCGGTCAGTGATTGGGACACATCTCCGTCGTCGATCTGGGCCCCCCAGATCCTACAGTTGTCCTTCATATTGGGCGGGTAAGTCACACGACATTTACCCGTTCGATGCGGGTGGTTTTCTCTCTCATCCGCCAGATGCACGTCGCTCAATGTGTGGCATCGGGCGGGACTCAGTCAAAACTGCTTACCACCTCGAAGCCTTCTGGTATCCTGCCGGTTTGTGGAATCCTACTCTATGGAACCGAAACCATTACTTTTCTGCCTTTCATAGCAATTTCGGGTCCGGGCACTTTGGGGCTTTCCTTCACTGTGGGGGACGCCCTGCGGTACGCGATTTAGAAACCACCCTCGTTTCTTGATTTGATCTCCCGTTTTGCCAGTTTTGCGCCATCACACATCCACCATGGGCCAACGGTCTGTGTGCTTGACTGAGGGTCCTCGTTGCTCCGCTTTGGCCAGAACTGTCACTGTCACGAGGATTCCTTCTGAAAGCCTTGATTTTACTTGGACATGAATCTTTTAGCATAATTGAAACAGTCATGAAAACTTAGAGAGTGTTTTAGGATCCAATTCAGATCACGGCCTTCCCACTGAAAAAGCTTTTGGACCACCAAAAGTTGGTTTTCTTTAAGCATCAATCAAGTGAGGGTATTGCTTCCTCTCTTGCTCAATTTCTATCCTTTTTGCACTGCTTGGCTTTGAACCTTTGAGTCCAATCCTGAGGTACTCAACATCCCCTCTACGCGTGGTCCTTACCTTCTTGTCTAGAACTGTATCTCCCTGTAATTCATTAATATATTCAGGTAACAGATCATCAATAGCAGGAAATTGACTCTGCTCTTCGAGATCTTCAATTAATGAAGGTTCAAATAGTCTCAAGTTGTCTACATTAACAACTGAGTAGATGTGCATGTAAGCTGGTAGATCAAGGCGAAAAGCATTCTCACCAATTTTCTCAAGTATCTTGAAA
>APFE030091042.1:22372-51172 GCA_000404065.3 Pinus taeda
CTACTCCTAACAAGCTTCTAACTTCTGTAGCAGATTTGGGTTTAGGCCAGTTCACAATGATTGCAACCTAGAGGGATCTATCTTCAATTCACCACCCCCTACTATATGACCCAAATAATTCAAAGATGTTTTACCAAATTCACATTTTGAGAGTTTAACATAAAGTTTTTCTCTTTTTAAAACATTTAGAGTCTGCTTAACATGCTTTAAATGTTCTTCCCACATTTTGTTGGATATAAGAATGTCATCCAGATATACAATAACAAAATCATCAAGAAAAGGTCTGAGTACATCATTTATTACTCTCATGAAAGTAGCAGGAGAACTAGTTAAGCCAAAAGGCATATCCATCCACTCATACAATCCCTACTTTGTTTTGAAAGCAATCTTCCATGCATCTTTCTCTACAACTCTGACCTGATGATATCCACTATGTAAGTCTAACTTGGAAAAATAAACAGCTTCCTTTAATTGATCTAATAGATCATCTATGCGAGGAAGGGGATAACGATTTTTAATCGTTATCTTATTTAGTGCTCGGTAATCAATGCACATTCTCCATGAGCCATCTTTCTTTCTCACCAAGACAATTGGAGACCATGGTGATGTGCTAGGTCTAATGAACCCCTTCTCGAGCAGCTTCTGTACCTGCTTCTTGATTTTTGCATTCTCTAAAGGAGACAACCTATACATTCCGATGTTAGGCAATGGAGCATCTTGCTGGAAATTAATATCATGCACTATTTCCTTTTTGGGTGGTAGACCTTTAGGTTCTTGAAACAAAATATCATATTCTGAAACAACTTTTTCTAAATCAGCTTGTTGTTTAGCATCACAACCCACAAATACATTGGTTTTATTAGGTTTCTTTTCCTTTACAACAATCAATAAAAATTGTTTGCATGAATTTATAATTCATTTCATCTGCCCTGAGTTTATGAGAGTATAATTATTCTTGAGCTTATGAGCCCTTACAATATATTCGATTCCATCTTTAACGAGTAGATACTTGTTCTCGGCTCTATAGAAAATAGCTTTTCTATCATACAATTAGGGACTTCCTAAAACAATTCCACATATATCCAAAGGAACTATATCTAAATCAACCTCATCTACAAATGTTGACCCAAACGAAAACTTAAGTTTGCATTGTCTAGTCACTTGTAGTTGTGCTTTATCACATAACCAACCTAATGGATATGGTTTCTTGTGAGGTGTGGTTAGTAATCCCAACTTCTTTACAATTTCTTTAGAAATTAAATTTACTTGTGAGCCGCTATCAAACAAAGTATCAATCTTTTGATGTTTGGAAATAACTCGAATATGAAAAAGCTCATGTTTTTTCCTCTCATTTTCTTCATTATCAGTAGATTGTACAGAATTACTAGTAGCTGCTTCAAAATTTTTACCTTTTATACCTGTGGCTACGATTGTTGTTTCATCTCCTAAGTCTGACCCCAAATATTTTTTAATAGCTGCAGTAGTCTTCTTCTTTTCGCCCTCGAACTTCTTAGGTTTCAGCTCTGGATGCAAAATCCAGTAGTGTTCATCATCATGCCCCTCCTTCTTACAGTGAGTGCATGAAGACTTTGTCTTTTGTACAGCATTAGCCTTCCTTTCCTTCCATTTCTATTTTCTTTTCTCCTTATTCTTGCTTGCAGTGGATTGGGATGATCCCCCAACTTTTGGGTTCCCATTCTTACCTCTAGCTTCTAGATGTGTGGCCTGAACGAATACCTCATCTATGCTAGTGGGATTAAACATGAGGATAGTGTGCCTCATCTAGCTGTGTAGACCACCTATATACTTCAACAGAGTCTCAGGTGAGTCTAAAGAAATTCCTAGAATCAAAGCTCTTTTCCTAAATTCTTGGGTGTAACCTTGTACACTTTACCCCTTGAGTTGTCGAAGAGTTTGCCAGCTCATCATGGCTTGTTTCATATAAGCCAGTGGATAGAATTTCTTTTTGATTGCATAAACAAATTCACACCAGACAGAAAGAATCTTACCATGTTTCTTCATGTCAGCTTGTGTCCTGCCTTCCCAACATACCAAGGCAGTGCCTCCAAGGCGTAGGCTGGCCAGCTGAATCTTACTTCTATCTGAGTCAATATTATGCACCCTGCAATACATATCAATCTGTCTAATCCAATTGTCCAGCTTCTGTGCATTTAATTCTCCATCATATATAGGAAATTCAAATTTAATATCTAATTTAATCAAAGATGTCCTCTTCTTGTTTTCCGAGCTATTAGGAGGTGTGAGAAAGTTTTCCTCTTTCCCTTTTCCTTTAGACTGGTCATGGAGGACAGATTCTTCTTCTCCTTTATCTTTGGAGTGCGATGAATCTGCATCTCTGCCTTTCTTAAACTCCCTATACATTTCCTCTACCATGGACCTCATGGCCAGGAAACTATCTATGAACTAAGGCTCTGATCCCAAGGGACTTTCTTCTGACATTTTCTTCTTAGGATAGACTCTTCCAATTTCTGGGTTAGCTTCAACCAACTCTTCTTCTCCTAATTTAAGCTTTAATCTAGTTAGCATTCAACAACAAATCCAGCACAAGCTTGTCTAACCTTAGTAAACCTAGGCTCTGATACCACTTGATCTGGAATTTATCTAGGATAAAGAATTAAAGGTAGTACAAACTCATATGCATGGATGTGCCTATGTTACTTATGTAACAGATTGATAAGATTGCTAGTATACATAGACAATGAGGCAATCAGAGAAAAACATAACAGTCAAACATGTAAACACAACAAGTTTAATAAGGAGTTCACCCAATGCTCCTGGGCTACATCTCCTGGTCCAGCCTTCAGTGGTGGCCTCTCTATGATGTTTTCTGGCAGTGTTTTACAATGGTGAGCTCAAATTGAGTCTCACTTAAATAGATATAAGTCAGTAGGACTGGAGTACACAGGCTCTCCTTACTAAATTCGACCTCTGAGGGTCACAGTAATATGACAGGCCTGTCGAGGCGTTTGCTTGAACCTCTCAAGCCTTCTGGAGCACACAGACTCTCAGACTCTACTCTGGCTCTGTCTGGCTCGATGATGCCTTCAGGTCCGCTCGGCTTCTACTCTCTACTCTTAGCTAGCTTCGTATAACTAACTCTTGTCACTGCCTTTCTGTTTGTCTTCTCGTTTTTTGCCACCTCTGCTTCTGTCAGTTCATGGCTTTTAAAGCCAGTCTATTCTTTCGACTGTTTGTTTCCTCTTCCCAACCTTCTGGTTTCCTGTCCTTTGTCCATTCGAAATCCTCTGCTCTGCGTCATCATCACTGGTAACACCTCGCATGGAGGTGGCCACCTGTTTGCCAATGAACTAGGTGTCAAATCCCTTAAATCATATTTAAATGGTCGTTTATTCTGTTTGCTTCAAGATCGCCCGCGAACATGAATCATTTGCCAACTCATCGTCCATGTCAGACTCCAGATCCTATTTAATCTTGTTTTTTGACTTGTCAAATTCGGTCAGTCATCGGGACACACCTCCACCGTCGATCTGGGCCCTCCAGATCCTACAGTTGTCCTTCATATCAGGCGGGTAAGTCGCATGACGTTTACCCGTCCGATGCGGGCGGTTTTCTCTCTCATCCGCCAGACGCGTGTCGCTCGATGTGTGGCATCGGGCGAGACTCAGTCAAAACTGCTTACTGCCTCGAAGCCTTCCAATATCCTGCCGGTTTGTGGAATCCCGCTCTACGGAACTGAAACCATTACTTTTCCTCCTTTCGGGTCCAGGCACTTCGGGGCTTTCTTTCATTGAGGGGGATGCCCTGCGATAAGCGAATCGTGTATCAAAAACCACCCCAGTTTCTTGATTTGATCTTCTGTTTTTCCAGTTTTGCGCCATCGCGCGTCCACCATGGGCCAACGGTCTGCGCGCTCGACCAAGGGTCTTCGTTGCTCCGCTTTGGCCACAACTGTCACCATCACGAGGATTCCTTCTGATAGCCTTAATTTTACTTGGACTTGAATCTTTTAGCATAATTTAAATAGTCATGAAAACTAAGAGAGTGTTTTAGGATCCAATTTGGATCATTTTTTCCCTACAAAAAGTCTCGAGAGATGTAGACTCCATAACAAAGAATAAATTCATGAAATCGAAGGAGGGAGTCCTACAAGAAGCTATTTGTCCCAATGATCTCCACCTAAAGAGCTACTGGAAACAAGTCCTGGTCAAGAGGGAGCTTGCTCAAATCCCTTGTTTAAGATGGATCTTGGGTACATTCCTTTTATAGGAATGGGTACATTCCTTCATTGGAATGGGTATGTCCTCCCTAGTTGAAAGGGATAGATAGAAACATCATTCTTGTCTTCACTTGGGAAGATATAATGGAGGATTGGGTGAGAATCTTGCATCCGATACTTTTTGAGGATGTGGTAGGGCATCCAAGGTAAGATTAATCTTAGAGGACCGATATTCTTTGAGGAATAGGAATCCAAGATAAGAATAGTCCTGGTGGAACATACTTTGAGAAAACTCGGATGGAGTATGTTCCGAGAGAGATAATGATGAGGGTGTTTATAAATGATTAGTGTCGCCAGCATTGTGCTCTAATCTTTTAGAGAGATGGAGTAGTGAGTCGAGGTCTTTCTATGTGGCAACGCTGAATAATATGATGCTAAACAGATGGGTTACCAATCTGACTCTTCTTATGAGAATTCTTCAGATTGAGGATGTCCAAGTACCTTGTATGGATTATGAATACCTCCCTAGTTAAGAGGGAGTGTTGACATATGTAACTAGGGTTGGTCTTCATAATGACATGTGTAATCATGATTTTATTTAATTGATGTAAAGAAGAAGAAAAAAATTATCTATGCTATGCCTGAGTCATGGGTTTCATGCTTAAGGAATTTTATTTTTATAGAGCAAGCTCAAAACCTTAGGATTGGTCATAAATTCATAAAGTCAAATAAGTATTTGTCATGTATGAGAGACCCTTGTTTGGCATGCTACATATGTATTTGAGTCATTATAAGAGTCAAAAGACCCTCCAAGACCTTGTCACAAGTACTCAAACAAGTCATCCTTCCAAAGAAGATATAGATCGTTCTAGAAGGGGATGTCAACCTAGGCATAAGGACAAGTCAACCTATTTACATGATCAAATCACTATATAAAGGAGGACTCGGCCTCACTTGGAGAGCATCAATAAGAAGTGTGAGAAACACTAGAAAAGGAGCCTCTCATATAGAAAAGAAAGGAGAAGAAGGAACCAAAGTGTTTTGGGTCTATTTTGGGGTAAATATCTCTCACACATGCGAGGAGGATTGGTACTATCTGTTGCAGAAGTAGTTGAGTTATCGCAGTCATCCAAGAATGTCGAATCAAGGAAGAAATCAAGTCACCTTTCAATCTGAATTGCAGAAGAAAGAGACACTATCCAAAGCAAGAAGGGAAACAATGGGATAAATATTTGTTTATCCCTCACATGAGTTGCAACTAGGGTTTTTGAAGATGCTGAAAATTGGAAGCCTGTGACAATAGGCCCAAATTTGAAGAGAAGTCGAGATTTGTGGTGGAACAATCAGTTTGACCAACGTTAACTTAAGGAAGAAGAATTATTTCAAGGAATCCTTGTGACTTGGTCTTGGAGAGGTTAGTAATTCAAGGGTCTTGGTCTTGGAAATCATCAATTGAAGATTCTATAAGAAGAAGAATTAGGTGGGTTTTCCTCTCAAGTTTGGAGAGGCTTTGGCTCTAGTTGATATCCTATATTTGTGTCCTTTGTCTTATTGTTCATTTTTTTTTGGTAACTGTTTGATGATAAGAACACTATAATAATCAAGCTAAAGAAGAAATTATCAAGAAAAAGTAAAAAAATATTCACAAGCAGTTGTCATTTCTAGAGAAATTACCTACTTTAACCGCCCTAGATTTCTCAATAGAAACCACTCTCAAATATCCTAAAACAATTAATGGTAATGTTAAAAAATTAAATAAATTTATGAAAATGAAGTGTAAAAGGAGAAATTCACTACTATGGTTTGTATCTCATGAGATGAACCATGGGAAATGAAAACAATAGGTTTCCCCTTATTTTCTTGATGGAAAATAGTCATAGTATCATTAGAGCTCAATTCCCTAACTCACTTCTAAAAAATTAGAGTTAAATGACCAAGAATTTAGTTATAAGGTATAATGACAAAGACAAAGCAATTAATTACCTAAATAACTGTGATAATTTCAAACAGGGAAAATATTGTGATATATATTGCCAATATTATCACCATAGTTGGTTCTGGCAATATTATAGCATAATTCCTTATAGCTCTAAATTTGATAGCTCTGCTCTACACACTCATAATATTATTGATATCTTCCAATTAAATTGCATTCTCTACAATATTTTTTTTGATATACTCTATCGTGCACACTTTTCTTGCTATGCTATGTTAAGCATGCTTTGGAGCTAGTGCAAATCACAATTCTGGAAGTTCTCAGTTTCAGTCCTTTATGCTCATGGCACCGAATGCCACTTTACACAAAAAAATAAATAATTGCTGATAAAATTACGAACAAAGGGTGATATATATACTTATCTCTCCTAGAATCCTTCTCAATCAATGTGTTGTGACTATAATACCCACCTACTTTGAGATCCCAATGGGATGGGAACTTTAAATATACCACCACACTGCCAACATCTAGTCTAAGTGTCCATAACAACGACACTTACCTATCATTTTGTATCTTTTCGTCAGCCTTAATTTACCAAGGCTCTTTCTACCAACATGTTCCAAACCATGATTTACAAGTTGACCATACTTTGTTAACCAATGCATGCTTGTCCCCTTGACCCTATACCTGCATGTGGACCAACTTCCTAACTAGGACATTTATTCCATATGTAGCCATGAACTTCTACGTGTGATGCCAATGAACGGTGCAATTTCTTGAGTGTTTAACTACACTGCCAAAGTGCTAAGAAGGTTTTTGAAAATGCAGCGAGAAAATCTCAGTTTGACATTGCCTTGGTCAAACTAGAGAAAAATTGAATTTCTATTTTAGCAGATACCTTGGAGGTAGTTAACTGAGGTGACATGGCACTTATTACTCAGTTAACTCAGTTAATTTGAGTTGAGGAAGCTTGAGTTCAATTCAGTATGTTTGATTGTTAATTTATAGCAATCCATTTCAGTGAATTTGAGTTACTGTCAATTTAACTAGTTCTAATTTTTAGAAGAACTAGTGGAGGTCAAGTTGTGGAAGAGGAACTTCAACCACACTCAGTGATCAACCAGTTAACTGATCAATCAACCCAAAATAATTGTTGCATATAGAGAATTCGAGTTACCCAGTTGAGATGGAGATTCCAAGGCAGTGTACTATCAGTTGTAGCATATTCCAATGTGTACAAGTGGTTCATGCAGCGAGAGGAAGGACCTAAGGCAATTGCGCAATTCCATAGTGGGAAATTTCTAAATAATAGGGGCCAATTTCTCAAGGGAACAGTGCAAGGAAATAGGAGCTTGGAGGCTTGAAAATTGGCTAAGTGTTGGCCAAAGTCAGTCATTCAAGTAGAGGGATAGACTATACACTTGCAGGGTGTGCTCGAGCTTGAGCAAGCATATGTATTTCCTCTCTATTCTCTGATTAATGCAATATTAATAGTAAGGGGTTTTGATCAGTTGCTTTCCCCCTAGGTAAATCTTTGTGCATGTGTGATGTTTCATTTCTCATGTGTATGATTTGTGTTCTAGATGGTGAATTAACTTTCGTAGATCAGTAGAGTAGCTTCAAGTCTTGCGATTTAGTAAATTTCATGTGTTGGGTATGGAGCATTATTATTTTCTTTATTCAGATGTATTGCTGCATTAGACCCCAGTTCCTAATGGGGCCGCAATGCCACCCATTTAATCATCATCAGGGGGGTCTAGGGGGGGCGATGGTCATATTGTAATTTTGTAGTCAACTTGAGCCATTCATTAGGCGAATGATCTGACGGTAGAAGTTATGTTTAATTTAGGGTTTTTTTCCCTAGAAGACAACCCTCAGTTTATATGAGGGAATTGTATTATGACTGTGTATTATTATACTGAGAAAGAAAGAGAGAGGATATTGTGTGAGAGTGAAGAAGAAATTACAACAGATATGTTGTAGGTTGTATCTCTTCATTTTGCTGAATAATATAAAGGAAGGACTGGTTGTTTCTCCGTGGATGTACCCCAAATTGGGTGAACCATGTATATCTATGTCTCTCTTATTTTATGCATTTTATGTGTTTGTGTCTCTACAATATTTTATGTGTTTCATTGCTCGGTAATATATAATTTTCTAACAACTAGTATCAAAGTCGAAGGTATATTTGGTTGATAAACTCACAGAAGAAAAGGGTTCTTGGTTCGAGTGGGAGCAATGGCGTAAGATGGTAGGTTTAGGGTCGAGAAATTTAAAGGCCAAAACTACCAGCAGTAAAAGACACAGATGGAAAGATTATTTTTATCAAAAATATTTGTACCTACCATTGAGCAGAAAAACAAAGAATTCAGCGTGTATGACAAACACAGAATGAGAGATTATCGAAAGAAAAGCACTTGGAACAATTTAGTTGTGCCTGGCCACATCGGTAGCCTTTAATATTTCAAAGGAAATGACAACAGAAAGTTTAATTACGACATTGGAAAAACTATATGAAAATCCCTCGGCCTCAAACAAGGTATTTCTTATGAAGCGTTTATTTAATATAAATATGTCAGAAGGTGGATCTGTTGCTGATGATTTAAATGAATTTAATACGGTTATCAGTCAATTGGGTTTTGTAGGGGTAAATTTCGATGATTAAGGTAGGGCTCTATTATTTCTATGCTCATTTCCAGAAAGTTGGAATGGCTTAGTTATGGTCATTAATAACCCTGTCTATGGATCTAATACTCTAAAGTTTGATGATGTTGTCGGTGCCATCCTTAGCAAGGAAATGCGATGGAAAAACTTCGGTGAGACATCAAGTAATGCTTTCACTGCAGAGACTAGGGCAAGAAAAATGGAAAGAGGAAAGAGCCTAGGATATCGCAATAATTCAATGAAAGGCAGATACAATTCCATATCGGGGATAGTGTGCTAGAAATGCGGGAAAAAAGGACACTTGAAGAAAGACTATAAGTCTCAGAAAGGAAAAGAAGAAGCACAACAAGAAAACAATCATAAATCGAATGTGATAGGTGATGTGTTGCAAGATGTTTTGATTCTTTCATTAGAAATATTATTGATGCCCAGGTGGTAGATTTAGGGGCCTCATTCCATGCCACACCTGATAGGAAACATTTTCATGATTATGTTCAAGGCGATTTTGGACAGGTTCGTTTAGGTGATGATAAACCTTGTAAAATTGTTGGAATTGGTAAAGTTTTTATATAACAGCGAAATGGAAACCAATGGATATTAAAGGAGGTAAGCCATGTTTTAAATCTGAATAAAAATCTAATTTCAACAGGGCAGTTGGTAGGTGAAAGTTGTGTAACTACATTTACAGATAAAACTTGGAAGGTCACTAAAGGAGCCTTAGTAATAGAAAAAGGAGAAAATGTTGGTACATTGTATTTGTGCAATGGTATTTCTAATTTTGCTAATGTTTTAACCTACACAGGAGCAGATATAGCATTGTGGCATCATAGGCTCGGGCACATGAGTGAGAAGGGGATGCAGATTCTTCACTCAAGAAATTTGTTGTCATGTTTGAAGCATGTTGATTTAGATTTTTGTGAGAATTGTGTTTATGGAAAACAGAAGAGAGACAGATTTCTCAGAGTTGGTAAAGAAAAGAAAAGTGAAAAATTAGAGCTTGTGCATACATATGTATGGAGACTTGCTCAAGTATCATCTCTCGGTGGTTCTCGCTATTATGTTACTTTTATTGATGATGCAACCAGGAAGACCTGGATTTATTGTGTTCGAAATAAATCTAATGTTTTTCAAGAAATGGAAAGCTTTGGTTGAGAATGAGACAAAAAAGAAGTTGAAGTGTCTCAGATCAGAGAGTGGAGGTGAATATTGCAGCAAAGAGTTTGATAAGTATTGTTCAGAGCATGGAATTCGCAGAGAGAAAACAGTTCCAAGAACACCACAGGAAAATGGTGTGTCAGAAAGGATGAACAAGACAATCATGGAGCATGCAAGGTGCATGAGATTGCATGTAGGATTATCTTTACAATTTTTGGTGGATGTTGTAGATACGGTTGTTTATCTAATAAACAGATGGCCTTCAAGTTCCTTGGATGGTGGTATTCCAAAGGAAGCATGGATAGGTAAAAAGGAAAACTATTCATTTTTAAATATTTTCGATTGTGAAGCCTTTGTCCACATTAATAAAGAAAATAGAACAAAGTATGAGGAAAAATCAAAGAAATGTACCTTTATTGGATATGGTGTTAATGGTTTTGGTTATCCCTTATATGATTATGAAAATCACAAAATCATTAGGAGTAGAAATGTCATATTCAATGAAAAGGTCTTGTATAAGGATCAGATGCAAGAAAAAGAACATGAAAAAGAAAACAGAGAATATGCAATGCTTGATGAGATCACAAAAAAAGTTAAGGTGCCTAAAAATCATAATGATCAACAACAACAACATGCACCTCAAACACCTAAAAGTGGTGTTAGAAGATCTATCAGGATAAATAGACCCCCTAAACAATACTCTCCTTCATTATATTATGTATTGTTGATTGATTCTGGTGAACCAAAATGTTATGAAGAAGTAATGCAGGTAAAAACCAGGAAGAAGTGAGAGCTAGCCATGAAAGAAGAGATGGACTCCTAGGTACATAACCAGACTTGGGACTTAGTCAGGTTGCCTGGAGGTAAAACAACATTGCAGAATAAATGGATTTAAATATTGAAGGAAGAAGATAGAGGTATAAAAAGGTATAAAGCTAGACTTGTGGTGAAGGGGTTTGCACAGAAAAAAGGTATATGCTTTGATGAAATATTTTCTCTTGTTGTTAAAACGACTTCAATTATAACTATTTTAAGTCTAGTAGGAGTAGAAAATTTGCATCTTGAGCAATTAGATGTAAAGACAACCTTCCTCCATGGAGATTTGGAGGAAGATATCTAAATGCAACAACCACAAGGGTATGAGGTCAAAGGGAAGGAGAAACTATTGTGCAGGTTGAAGAAGAGCTTGTATGACTTAAAACAAATTCCAATGCAGTGGTATCTAAAATTTGACAGGTTTATGTCTGAACATGGTTATACTAGATGTCACTCTGATCATTGTATTTATCTCAAAAGGAAAAATGTGGCAACTATATTATATTGGTATTGTATGAAGATGGCATGCTTGTTGCAAGGTCTAACATGCAGGAAATAAATGTGTTCAAAGAAAAATTGGCAAGTTCATTTGCAATGAAGGATTTGGGTGCTGCAAAACAAATAATTGGTATGATAATAACTAGACACAGGAAAAATCACAAATTAACATTGTCACAGAGTGAGTACATACAAAAGGTGTTGGAAATATTTAATATGCAGAATGCAAAACCAATTACTACACCTTTGGCTAGCCATTTCTAACTAAGTAAGGAGATGTGTCCCAAGACTCAAGAAGAGATAGAATATATGTCTAAAGTTCCATATGCATCAGCGGTTGGAGGCTTAATGTATGCAATTCTCTGCATAAGACCTGATATTGCAGATGCAGTGGGAGTTGTAAGCAGGTACATGAACAATTCAAGAAAAGAACACTGGATGGAAGTGAAGTGAATTCTCATGTATTTGAGAGGTACCACAAATCAAGCATTATGCTTTGTTGGTTCGAAGATTACTCTACAGGGATATGTTGATACATACATGGCAAGTGATAGAGATAACAGGAGAAGCACCACAAGATATGTGTTTGTTGTAGGTGGAACAACTGTCAGTTGGGTTTCAAAAATGTAGAGTGTTGTTGCACTTTCAACAATGGAAACAGAGTATGTTGCTGCTACAGAGGCTAGTAAAGAAATGATTTGGTTGCAAAGGTTTATAGATGAATTGGGTAAGAAGCAGGAGATAGGAAAGTTATACATTGACAACCAGATTGCCATTCATCTTGCAAATAACTAAGCATTTCCTTCAAAGACTAAACATATATAGCTCAAGTATCATTTCATATGGTCAATGTTGGAAGATGGACAATTAAAGCTGGAAAAGATACACACTAGCCAGAATCCTACAAATATGTTAAAGAAGTTGTAACCAAGGAGAAACGGAGATTTTGCTCGTTTTCAATTGGTCTTCAAGTATGGTGATGAAGATAAGAAATAGCGAGGTCCAAAGTGGAAGCATTGTCCAGCAAATGAAGCATCGTTGGAGTTGCTATAATAAATATCCAAGTGGTAGCTTGTTGGGTGGAACCTGATTATCTCTTTTATTCAGAGGTATCGTTGCATTGGACCCTAGTTCCTAATGAGGAAAAACGACGCCCATTTAATCGCCATCAAGGGGGTCCAGGGGGGGCCACAGTGATTTTATGAGCCCCACCCTAGCGAGGGTTCAGGGGCAGCACCTTCGAAGCTAAAATTGCCTTGTAAAATATTGTAATTTCGTAGTCAATCTAAGTCGTTCATTAGGCGGATGATCTGACACTAGAAGTTATGTTTAATTTAGGGTTTTTTACCCTTGAAGGCAACCCTCGATTTATATGATGGAATTGTATTGCGACTATGTATTATTATTCTGAGCAATAGAGAGGAGATTGTGTGAGAGCAAAGAGGAAATTACAATGGATCCACTGTAGGTTGTATCTCTTCATTTTGCTAGATAATATAAAAAAAGATTGGTTGTTTCTCCATGGACGTAGCCCAAATTGCGTGAACCACGTATATCTATATTTCTCTTGTTTTATGCATTTTATGTGTTTGTGTTTCTGTAATATTTTATGTGTTCCATTGCTCTATAATATATAATTTTCTAACATCATGAGAAGTTTTGAATCTACATATTAAATTTCTACATGGTATCGGAGCTGGAATCATTGTAAAACATAGATTTTGAAGTTGTCGTTGTAGAAGGTTCAAATTTGAAGATCAGTGTTGCAGGTCTTCTTCAGAACTGAGAAGACGACTTTCAATTGACTCAGGCTCGGGTATGCCTTAGAAGGCACCTCAAACTTTGTTGCATGGAAGGACTGCATCGAGGCAATATTAGATGACAATGGGCTACTAAAATACATCAAGACAAATGTAGAAAAACCCCAAGCATCTAATGACCAAAATATTGCTCAGTGGAAGAAAGATGTGGCCAAGGCGAAGAGAATCATATTGGAGGGAGTACGGGATCATATTGTCTCAAATTTCCATGGAAAAGAGACTTTGTTTGCAATGTGGAAAGCACTGACTGAATTGTTCGAGAATAATAGTGACCATAGGGAGCTAGCACTCAAGGACAAGCTTCGAAGTATCAAGATGCAAAAGAATGACACAATTTCAAAATATCTAAACAATTTAACACAGTGTCATGATGAACTTGGCAGGGTCGTTGTTAATGTCCTTGAAGAAGACTTGGTAGCTCTAGCCCTTTTGGGCCTTCCCAAGAGATTGCATAGCTATCAAGATTTAGTAAATGGTAGGGAGAAAATACCAAGTTCGAAGTGCTTATGGTCTGACATGGTACAGGAGGAAATAAGGGGGAATACTAGAGACGAGACTTCATCCAAGGGAGAGAATGAGGAGAACAGTGCCTTGGCTAGAAAGGAAAAGAAAGGGATAGGGAAGAAATCCCAATTTAAAGCAGAATATAGTTAAGGGGTCAAGAAGAAAGATGTGTTTAGAATCAGGTGCTTTCACTTTCATGAATTTGAGCATTATGCCACGAAGTGTCCACACAAGAAGACAAGTAAGAAGACCTCAGGAGGAGCAGTGGGTGAAGCTTAGGCTTCACAGTTCGAGCTTGACTTTACTCTCATTGAATGCATGGTCATCACAATGATGGGAAGTGTGTGGTACCTCGAGAACAGTGCCTCGTTCTATATGACAGGGAATAGAGAATTTTTTAGTGATTTGGAGGAGAATGATCTCTAGATGCACATGGAGATGGGAGATGATGAAAGGTACAGCGCGACTGGGATTGATACAGTCACCTTTCATAGGGAGTTGGGCTCCCCTCTTAGGCTCAAGGATGTGATGTTTGTTCCAGGTCTAAAGAATAATTTTGTCTCCATTGCAGTTTTGGAAGACTGTGGTTATGATGTGATCTTCAGCAAAGGAACGACATTCCTAAGACACATAGCCACGGGATAAGTGAAGTAGATTGGGGTTTGTGTGAAGAACCTCTACAAGCTAAATGTGGAGGATTGTGCTGCATTGAGCACAAAGGCGGAGAATGTGCAGAGCCACGATGTCGGTGAAATTTGGCATAGGAGACTTGGCCATTTGCATCATGGCACTTTGAAGATCATGCAATAAATTACCACAAGCCTCCTCAAAGGAGCACTAGAGCAGCAAGACACATGCAAAGGGTGTCCCTTGGGGAAGTACACAAAAGCCACTATCCATGATTGGGACAACAGAGCACATGCAGTCCTTGAAAGGATCCACTCTGATGTTTGTGGACATTTATTGATAGCCTCCACTGCCAGGCACAAGTATTTTTTCATCTTTATTCATGACTTTTCGCGGTATTGTTGGATCTTCTTCGTGCAGAAGAAGGATGAGGCTTTCTCCAAGTTCTTAGAGTTCAAGGCACTGGTGGAGAAAGAAACGGGCAAGAAGGTGAAGGCTCTCAGGAGCAATAATGGAGATGAGTACATGTCGAATGATTTTAAAAATTTATGTGCAAAAAAAGGCATTCGAAGAGAGTTAACGACACCCCTCAACCCACAACAAAATGGGGTGGCTGAGAGGGAGAAATGTACCATTGTGGGAGCATCACGAGCGATGTTGCATGACCAAAGCCTACCTCTACACTTGTGGGTTGAAGCATGCAACAAAATGGTCTATTTGCAGAACAGGAATCCTCATTAGATTATTGGCATGATCGCACCAGAGGAGGCTTTCTCGGGGAGGAAGTTGGATGTGTCACACTTCAAGAGTTTTAGAGCCTCTGTCTACTGCCATGTCTCCAAATAATCAAGGAACAAGTTAGAGTCGACAACAGAGTTGGAGGTATTTGTGGGCTACACAGAAACTCTCCACAATATCGTGTGTATTTTCCATCCCTCTAAATTACAGTTGCGCGACGAGATGTCAAATTTGATGAAGACAAAGCCATGCAGTGCTCTCTTGAAAGGGAACTTCAGATCCCACCATCGGAGGAGCCTCGGGATGTTGTGGAGAAGCCACAAGTTGAGGAGCTAAAATTGGAAGAAGTCACTCAAGCAGAACCATCCAGAGAAGGCAGGAAGAGAACCAAAGAAGTTGAGATACTTGTGCAGGATGCGAGGGACAATGTGAGTGCTCCTTCAAATCAGCGCAGGCAAAGGTCACCAAATCGGTACACTAGCTACATGGCTCTAATGACTAAGCTAGTAGAGACCGAGTCATCCTCTTTCGAAGAAACATTGGAGCAACCTGCGTGGGTTGATGCAATGGTGGAGGAGTAAAAATCCATTGTGAAGAACAGTGTTTGGGAAGTGGTCCCAAGACCATCAGATAAATCAGTTGTGGGTTCGAGATGGATCTTCAAGGTGAAGCAAGCAATAGACGGAAGCATATAAAAGTAAAAATCTAGATTTGTGGCCAAGGGGTACTCTTAGGTGGAGGGGATTGACTATGAGGGGACCTTTTCTCCTGTAGCAAGGTTCTCATCCATCAGATCAATCCTTGCTTTGGCTGCACAAATGGGGTGGACGATCCCCCAGATAGATGTGAAAATTGCATTCCTCAATGGATTTATTGAGGAGGAGGTGTATATCAAGCAACCAAAAGGCTTCGAGACTTTTGATGAAGAGTCTCATGTGTGCAGACTCAAGAAATCATTGTATGGTCTTAAGCAAGCACCCTGTGCTTGGTACACCAGGGTCGATAGCTATCTCACTGGTTTGGGCTTCACCAAAAGTGAAGCGGATGCAAACCTCTATCATATTTTGGTAGAAGGTAAATTATTGATTGTTGTTTTATATGTTGATGACTTGATCTTGACTAGGGATGAGTAGCTAATTAGATCTTGCAAGGAGGACCTTGTAAGAGAGTTCTATTGAGAAATCAATGCAAGTAGATTACGGTTTGATTCCTCTTTCTTGATAATTACTTGTGAGTTCTGTTGGCTTCTTTTACTACTTTACTATCTTATCTTCCATCAAACAATTATCATACTATGTGTGTATGAAGATCACAAAAACACAAGACACAAGATGTAGGCACTATGCCAGGGAAAAACTCCTCTCGAGGGGAAAACACAGTCAAAAATTATCTTCCTTCAATAGTTTTCTTTGAGACTCTTCAATCTAGACAAAGACCAAACCTTCCCTGCAAACCAAGTTAGCCCTTTCATATCTTCGACCCCTTTGCAGTAGCACTTCCACCCCAGCAACTTCGACTATGCAACAACTTACGACATCAGGCAGCGGCTGGTAGTAGCAACACTTGGAAGACATCGATCTCCCAAACTAGGGCACGAAAGAGAGAGAAAGTAGCACCAAAAATTTGATTTCTTCCTTCTCCTTAGCCTTGACCCAGCTCGCACTTCCTTTGACTTCCTTGACCCACTTCGCACTTTTCCCAACTTCACTAGAGATATTGAACTTGCTTGAAAAGAGATGCTCCAAATGAAATTGATTTCCTATTTATAGGCTCTAGGTGAGGTCGAATTGGTGTTCCTTAGGCCGACTTGGTGTGGAGGTTACATAAATCATATTTGACTCAATTAATAAACCTTTTTACATGATTCAAAAGCCCAAGAAGGGTCTCTTTAAATGTACAATGACTCTATTGACTCAATATTAATTCTAGGAGTCCACAATGGGGACTTTGACTAATATAATGATGACTCGAGCATGAAACCCATGCTTTAATAAGTCATTGATATAATAATAAAAATTATTTTCTTTATTTTTCTGACAAGTACATTACATGATGACTAAAATACATTAATGAAGACCGAACCTAGTTATATTTTCCAACACTCCCTCTTAACTAGGGAGGTATTCATAATATACAAATATAATGGAAGATCTCAAACTATATGAACAATGAAGAGTTTAGGCACCGCAATGCCTTGGACTAGATTCCTGACCAGGGAAATCTATCCATTGGTCTTTCAACAGTTTAGACACCGCAATGCCATGGTCTAGATTCATGACCAGAGCAATCTATCCAAGTGGGACTAAGTGGGACTCAAGCTTTCAGCCTCTCTAAGTACCATCAAGCTTACTTGCTAACCACCAACTCAGGGACCTAGGTGTGTATCTGAGGTCATATCTCTACGAACAATGCCACCCTCCCTACTTTGGGTCCTAGACATCAACACAAAGTGTCAGTGAGATATCCTCCCAGACAATGCTTCACTCGCAAAGCCTCAACAAATCTCTTGCAATCTCTTATCATCAATACAATCAGCGATATCGACTAAACCAAGCATGTTTCTTAGATATTCAAACTTCTCATTAGGAAGATACTTTGTTAGTATGTCTGCCACCTTTTCATCTGTCGAGACATACTCCAAATTCATGATCCCATCCTACACCAAGTTCCTAATAAAGTGAAACTTATTGTTGATATGCTTCGTTCTAGCATGAAACACGAGATCTCCAGACATTTTAATACAACTTTGATTACCACAATTAATCACAGTAGAACCCAAAGACTTCTCGAAAAAATATTTCATAAGCTTCCTTAACCAAACAACCTCTTTTCCCACTAAACATGCAGCCACATATTCCGCCTCAACACTACTTAAAGCAACAAGATCTTGCTTTCTACTCATCCATAAGATCATAGCATCTCCCAGACTAAAACATCCTCTAGTAGTGCTCCTTCCATCGGTATCACTGCCACCTCAATTAGAATATGTGAAGCCAATTAGTTTGACTTCCTTACTATCATACTTCAGGCAGTGATGTATAGTGCCACTGAGATACCTCAATATGTGTTTGGCAGCTATCCAGTGATCATGACGAGGCTCCAACTGAAACTGACTAAGATTTTTTTACTGCAAAACATATATCTGGCCTAGTATTTCCCAAATACATTAGGGATCCCACAAACTAATGATAGGAGGTAGGATCCACAAGACTTGAGTCAAATCCCCTCAACTTCTTGAGATTGGTGATCATAGGAGTAGTCATAGGCTTGGAAGCCATCATCCTGAATTTCTGCAACAACTTGATGATGTACTTTCCTTGCCCCAAATATATCTCCCCAGGTATCTGGCATACTTCTAGACCCAGGTAGTAGTGCATCAGTCCTAGATCCTTCATCTCAAAATCAGCTTCCAACATATTCTTTCATTCTCGAATTCTTTTCTCCACACCTGTGATGAATAGATCATCCACATATAGTAGAATAATGGTGGGCTCATTATTCACGACCTTGATGTAAAGATTAGGATCAACAGAACTCTTTACGAATCCAATTCTACGAAGATATGCGTCCATTCTTGCATACCATTCCCTAGGTGCTTGCTTCAAACCATATAGGTTCGTCTTGAGTCTACAAACATGAGAGTCCCTGCTATTAACTTTAAAGCCTCCGGGATGTTCGATATACACTTCCTCATCAATGGTCCCATTTATAAATGCGGTATTTACATCTATTTGATGGATATTCCAACCCATTGTAGCAGCCAATGAAACCAAAGATCTAATGGTAGTGTACCTTACTATGGGTGCAAAGGTTTTTTCATAATCAAAGCCTTCCTTTTGAGAGAAAACTCTTGCAACGAATCTAGCTTTGTACTTGTATATACTTCCATCAATAGCTTGTTTGATCTTATAGATCCATTTGGAGGTGACAATTGATTTTTCACTAGGTCTAAGAATGATTTCCAAACCCAATTCTTCATAATGAATTGATATTCTTCTTGCATCACTTTCTTACAAACCTCTTGATGAGCAGCTGCCTTGAATGTAGATGGTTTGGATTCAATTAACTTTGTCATATATGGAGCATAGCCAAAATATATCTTCGGTCTTTTACTTTCCCTGAAGGTTGCTTTCGCAACTTCATGTCCTTCAGTGTCTTCTAATGTAGTTTTTAACCAATTTGGCCTTTTCCTTGTGGTTGGGATGACCACAGATTGAATAGGCTCACTTGGTCCTTTTTCTTCTTGATTTGTAGTAGGGTTTTCATGATGATCTTCTTCTTCTTTAAATATTGGAACTTCTTCGTCATCGGAATCAATAGGAATATCCTTTGATTTCTTGTAGGCTTGGTTTTAACCAAATATGACATCCCTGCTTGCTTCAATATGTCTTCCTTCCTTAATGTAGATGCTATATACTTTTATGGAGAGACATATCCAACAAATACTCCCCTAATAATTGTGAAATCCAACTTCTTTCGCTTGTCCTTTGGAACATCGATGTATGTTGGACTTCCAAAGATTTGGAGGTGATCCACACTTGGTTTCTTTCTTGTGAATACTTCTTCAAGTGTTATGTTATTAAGACTTCTATGAGGACTTCTATTTTGAATGTACATGGCTGTCATTGTTGCTTCTCTCCATAGGAATTTCGATAGGTCTTGATCAAAGATCATTGTTCGAATGTCTTCTTCAATTGACCTATTATTCCTTTTAGCCACTCCATTTTGTTCGGGATAATAGGAAACAATGAAATCCCTCTTAATTCTTGCTTCCTTACTATATGAAATCAATTCCTTAAAAGTGTAATCCCCACCATTGTCGAACCTTAGAGTTTGTTGGGCATAGAATCCCCCCACAACATGTTTAGGGGCTCAAAACCCAAGTTTTGGTCAAATGTATTGTAAGACTCCGCAAATTATGGGCGCGGAGCGTGAAGTATAGGTTGAGTCATAGGGTTGTCAGCCCTAAGTATTGTAAAGTAATGTAATGTCATATCGGCTTACCCATGGTCCGCAGACCATGGGATTGTATAAATAGAGCGAAGCTCTAAGTTGTAAAGATAGCATATTGGAGAGATAGATGAATACAAATAGTTCGAGCATAGAGTAGGAGTCTAAGTGTATTGGGTCATAGTAGTAGGAAGAGACTCTGCAGCTGAGTGCGCAGAGGCCTAGTAGAGTCCGCAGCTGAGTGCGCAGAGGCCTAGCAGAGTCCGCAGCTGAGTGCACAAGGCAGTGTCGAGTTTGTAATCTTGAATGAAGAATAAATAAAGAGAAGTTGATTCCAATTTCTGTGCATCTGCTTGTGTATTGCCTTCTTTACATTTATATTGTTTTGTTTATCGCGCGCACTTATATGATTGATGGATATACTGTTAATTTATCATCAGTGTTACACAAATAAGTTAAGTAATCGGGTAATAACAAATTAAATAATAAAGACCTTTGGTATAATACGGATCATGCCCCGAGTAAGGTTGCACGGAGGTAGCATCACAGGCTGCGAGGGACTAATAGGTGCGCTCAGGGTCAAACCACGGACCTCCAGAATCTCATCAGACATCCCCAGGGGGCAGAAACCTGGTTCTAGCACCCTGCCATACTACTTCGAGTGAGACCTCAGTCCGCGCTCCACAAACTGTTGTTGAAATGGCCAGTAATACCAGGATTTGCTTGGCTAAATCACCTCTGAACCTGGGTCAGCCCCATATAAGCCAACAAATGGTTTCATTGCCAGGACTGGGATCTGCATAAGGGATGTCTGATGTCTTGCCACTAGAATCCAACAAAGAAAGAAATTGAAGAGTGGTTGGACAAGAATATTCACGAGTTCGTGGCGCATGAAAACAGAAATCCGCAAGTATCTAAGGAACAATGGCTGGAGCGCTACTTGCATACAGAAATCCACGAAATTTTCTTTGCATCCTTTCCTTCTGAGCTGTATGAGTGGATCGCGAAGTTAGCAGATAGTCAGGGAAGGTGTAGGCTCGACAAACCAATCGTGTGGACTCCGGAATTAGTGCACAGACTAGAAGCGTCAGGAGATAAGTTCGCACGAGTTGTGGACCATTGACTCGACCGAATTATAGGAGGATTTATCACTGAGTTCGCGGTAGATACAACCGTCAGCTATAGTGAGACAGAGCAACGTTTCCTCAAGGGACCGCGAGGTAAGTATATTAAACCTTTGAACACTTGGATTAAGATGCTATTGTGTGAAAAGCGGGTTATGCGAATAAATTAATGTTTGGGACTACGCTAAGTGGGAAAATATACAGAAGAAGAAGTAGTGAAGAATTGGAAACCAGTCCCTTAATTTCCCCCCCACAGGAAAGCAAGGAAGAGCTCGCGAAAGTTTCTCCGAGAAGCGTGGTCAGTCGGATAAGGCAACGCATTCTGCGTTTACCACTTCCACCTACACCGCCACCCGTCTCACCCTCCCCACCTACATCTCCACCCACCCCACCTCTGCCACCACCATAATTCAGTATGGCGAGTGCGATCAAACTACCGGTATTCAGAGGAGTAGGGAATGAAGATTTGGACCAATTCTGGTTCGTGGTAAGAGCAGTATGGGAAGCACAAGGCATTGCATATGACAATATCAGGAAGGCTACGCTGGTGAGCGCGTTGCAGGATTGCGCATTAACATGGTACATCAAGCATTCTAATGACCATCCAAACGCAGGAATCGCAGAGATCCAGGCCGCGCTGAACAGGGAATTTAGCAGGCCAAAGCTGGAAACACAATCAATCATCGGGTTTAAGGAGATCATGATGCTCTCGGGCGAGACCCCCTGGGATCTGGACCAAAGACTAAAGGGTATGATTCGCGAAGCCAACATGACGTTGACGGATGGATAGCATCGCGCATGGTTTGTAGCATCACTAACACCACACTTAAGGACGGCATTGTCACAGCAAAAAATTTCCACCCAGGTCGAAGCTTTAGAAATGGCGATGAGATTGCATGAGACCCCTATACAAGACCCTGGTCTGGGAGTCCAACAAATCCACGCGCAACTGCAAAATCTGTCTGGAAATGCAAAGTTTGAAATAGGACAAGACACCTCAACTGGAGGCGCGCGAGGAGGTATGGTGCATAAAATGCAAAGGCCAGGGGCATGACAAGGACCACTATCCAGTTTTTGCGAACTACTTGGCAGGAGGAGGGCGGATGCCATTAAAACCTGAGGCGCAGGCAGGGCCGAGCATGACGCCTGCATTATGGTGCGCAATCTGTCAAATAGGAGGAAAACACACTACAGATAATTGTCATCTATTGCAGAAATATACGCAGACATCCCAACAATTGTTTTGTAACTTCTGCAGGTCGGTAGGCCATGATGAGCGCACCTGCAGAAGCTACGAACCAATGATGGATCAGACCCCTGCCTACTGGGTGCAGATCAAAACGCGAGCCCTTGACCCAAATGCAGGAATGACGCACGCTAGATTTCAGGGGCGTGGTCGAGGTCGAGGTGGAATGGGACCAGGAAGAGGTCACAGACAATTAATTTTTTATAATTGCGGAGGGTCGGGGCACTATGCCCGTGATTGTACAAATCCGACGAGGACATCATGTTTGCACTGTACTCAGTTTGATCATGAGGCAGAAGACTGCCCTACACTGATAGCGAGACTCCGCGAAAAAGGGGTACTTCAGCACCCTCTGACTCAGAATTTGCAGATGATGAGATTTGAACCGCATGAAGAAGACCGGAATGTAAACATGATGCTCAGGAGCGGTGTGACCATTGGCGATGATAAAGGTAAGCAGCAAGAAGAAAGTGCATGGATTCGCAGGGCTCCTACTAAGGAACCTGAGTTTGATTTAGAACGCGCGAAGGAGACATTCATGGAAGCTAAGAAGAGCTTCACGGAGGCCTCCACTTCAGGTAGTAAGGATCAACTAGAACCATGTACGGATCCTTCAATGCTCACTACCTTTCTGGAGACATGCATGAAACTGCTACGCGACAACAAGGCAGTCAAAGGACTACAGGAACTTATCACTAGGTTCTCAAGGTCAAGAGAACCGCACATGGTTCGGAAACTTGGAAAGCATGCTTTGCGCACAGGAAGGGAAATGAGGTTGACTGCAAAAATCGGCGAGTATGAAATGGATCAGGTAATCCTGGATCTAGGATTGGATGCGAATGTACTACCAAAACAAACATGGGAATGCATGGGAAGACCCGCGCTACAGTGGTCTCCTATTTAGTTATGAATGGAGAACCAACAAAAGATCTTGCCGATGGGAAGATTGCAATGGGTAACAGTAGATATTGAAGGTGCGAGCACGTAGGCGGATTTTGAAGTGATAGATATTGTCGATGATAGTAATCCCTATCTCGCGCTACTAGGAATAGACTGGGCCACTGATATGAACGAAGTGATAAATTTGAAGAAACGCAAAATGATCTTTGAGAAAAAATCACTACGCGTAGTAGTACCGCTAGATCCAACTGAAGGAGCGCGATACACGGAACCGGTGCGTGATGATGATAGTGATGACGACCTCGATTTTATTTACAAGATAACCACACGAGAAGAGGATTGGGTGAATCCGACTGAAGATGGAAGGATTCGTGGGAACACGAAATCTCCTGCACTTCGGATTCAGACGAAGAGATAGAGCGATGGCAGAATCAGTTGCACGAAGTAACAACACTTAATTGCAACATGATGGTTAGATCACTGCACTGCGTGACAACAGAGGCAAGGGATCTGCCGACATATGATGGGTTGATCGTGGTGGATGAATTCCTGAACAAATTTGAAAGCGCAGTACCAGAACAGTGGTGGTTCGATGCACTGAAATGGGCACTGCACGCAACGCCCGCACGATGATGGGATACACATCAAGGAAATTTTGAGGATTGGTGCGGATGTAGAAGGATGATGTGTCTACGATTTGGGAAACTGCAGATACGACTAGTAGACATATATGACGGACGAGATGATCCATGCACACACCTCGCGAAATGAACCAAGGTCTACGGGGAAGAGCCATAGCCTGAATGGGTACATTTATTCTATCATACCTTGGATGTCATACCCATGAATTGGTACACTGAGACGGAGCTCCGCTGGGGTATGAACGAATGGGATGTCTTGCGCGAGGGATTTTTGTTAACATTCACATTTGAATATCGTTGGTCAAATACTATTAACGATGCACTACAGGCAGTAAAAACAACTATCTTCAAAATACCCCATGAGCCAATGGAAGTACTTCAGCCAGAATGGGCGACACAGTTGAGCTACGCGCTAAAGTGTTATAACGTAAATGTTGAGGAGGATGATGAGGACCCACGAAATATTAACATTTCAGAAATGGAAGGTTGTCACGAGATTCAAGGACCATCACTTGAAGACCCCGACATCACCGCGCCGCTAAAGACAAAGCAGGTTAACATTGGAACGGAGGCGAAGCCAAAGTATGCAACGCTTGGAGACTATTGGGACGATGCCATGGTGGATAAGGTCACTGAGTTACTCCGCGAATACCAAGACTTGTTCCCGACCAAAATTATGGACTTAAAAGGGATCATTGGTGATTTAGGGATGATGAAGATCACCCTGAAACCTGATGCAAATCCAGTTAAGAAGCGACCTTACCGCTTGAATCCAAAGTATAAAGAAAAGGTCCACGACGAGTTAGACAAAATGCTTGCAGCGGGGATTATTGAATTAGTGGAACAATCCCACTGGGTGAGTCCTATGGTAGTACAGGAGAAAAAACATGAGGGCGAAATAAGAATATGTGTGGACCTCAGGAAGCTGAACGATGCCTGTGTACACGATCCATTCCCGACACCCTTCACAGATGAAGTATTGGAGAATGTTGGCGGTCAGGAAGCATACTCGTTCACGGATGGGTTCTCAGGGTACCATCAGATCAAGATCGCGCCGGAAGATAGGAGCAAGATGACCTTCGCAACATAATGGAGCTGCTTTCAATACACCGTTATGACATTTGGACTGAAAAACACGCCAACTATATTTTCGCACATTGTAGTGGCCGCGTTCAAAGAATACATCCACAAGTTCTTGGAGGTCTATTTGGATGATTGTGTTATCACTGACAAATTTTGATGCTAAATGTTTGCAAATAAACACATTAACCCTTTTAGCAGTTTCGCAGCGCAAAATGTTTAGGTGTTTTAGCAGTTGGATAGTGAAGTCTCTGCCTTAAATAAAAAATATGTGGTCTATGTTGAACAGCTGGAGGAATGATACAAATGTTATCCTTGCAGATGAGATGGGCCTTGGAAAAACTGTGCAATCTGTGTCAATGCTTGGGTCTTTACAGAATGTGCAGCAGATACACGGTCCTTTCCTTGTAGTTGTACCTTTGTCAACATTAACAAACTCGGCAAAAGAATTCCGCAAATGGCTACCTGACATGAATGTTGTTGTTTATGTTGGCAATCTTGCAAGTAGAGAGGTTTGCCAGGAGTATGAATTTTATACCAACAAGAACACTGGCCGACTTATTAAGTTAAACATATTATCGACCACATATGAGGTTGTGTTGAAAGACAGGGCCATTCTCTCAAAGATCAAGTGGAATCATCTCATGGTTGATGAAGCACACCGATTGAAGAACAGTGAAGCCTCACTCCACACTGCTCTCTGTGAATTCAGTACCAAAAATAACTTGTTGATTACTGGGACACCTTTGCAGAATAGTGTTGAAGAACTGTGGGCTCTATTGCATTTTCTTGATCAGGACAAGTTCAGAAAAAAGGACGATTTTGTGGAGAAATACAAGAACTTGAGCTCAATCAACGAGAATGTGTTTGCTAATCTACACAAAGAGCTTCGGCCTCATCTGCTCCTCAAAGTCATGGCCTAGATAAGTTTGCTAATGAAATTCAAACTCACAAAGCACAGTGGAAGCTATTAGAATCTCTGGTGATCCTTCTGGCACTGATTGTGGTTGGTATGGTTGTCTTGCACGAGTTTGAGGGTTTGGATTTCCTAAATTCATTTTATTGTGTTTGCTCAACCATTACAATTTTAGGATATGGAGATCAAAGCTTTTCAACAGAAGAGGGGGCGCATCTTTGCTGTTATTTGGATTTTGGTCAGTACTGTATGTCTTGCTCAGTGTTTTTTGTATCTTGCTGAGGCAAAAAACTGAAGGCAGGCAGCAGTCGTTGGTGCATTGGGTTATTACCCGCAAGACTACGGTGACAGACCTTGAAGCAGCAGATATGGATTCTGATGGAGTTGTGAGCGCTGCGGAATTTGTTGTTTATAAGATTGGGTAACTCAAGTGATGAACGAGCCCATTTTAAAGGAAGCTTTCCATAATTCAGAAAGGGTCGTTCTAATTTTTAGCGGCAATATGAGTGGATACTTCCAAGGATATACCCAAATGATGTCTCCTGTTGGACAGATATTATTGTACAAAATGCTTTTCCTATCATTTTCTCCCCACGTCGGCATGTCATTTCAATCTTTATGAACAAGCGCCGTTTGTTGGAAAAGGGAAAATGTTTGGAATAAATCAAATACAAAGAGAACAGACGCAAAGGGAGGCTGTGTCTCATACAATGTTTCTTTTCCAACATTTGAAACGCGTGGCAGAGCAATTGAGGGAGGAAACAGGTCAGCGAAAAATGATATGCACGTATGCTCCTTTCTCTCAGAGGAGATTACAAATTCCATGAAGAATGTGTTGACACAATCGAGTGATATCATTTACATTATTTATATTCCAAATGTCATCAGAAGAGATAGGAGGAATCTTTTCGTTAAGTTTATCTGAGTATGAAGCTATGAGATGTTGGGCACGTATTCGCTTTTTGAAAGAGGGAATTAATGCTACATGTCAAATTCAGTTATGGGAAATGCTGAGGGTTCCTGATGCGTCTCTTTATAATCCTTCTTCATGGATGTTTATAATGGATAAGGATGGAGATTTGTCGAAAGATGAAGGGAAAGAGATTATTAGCATTGCTGTTCATTTGCAGTCACAAACAGGATTGATTGATGGAAAGGCAAGAACAATCGCTGGAACAAGTACTGCTATTTCTTCTGTGGGTTCTTCAGATCGGTACCAGCCAAGTGCGGCCATCATGAAAAGGCTACCCAGTAAATGGCCACGTCCTATATAGCATCCTCCTTGGAAGAACTATCGGGTTATCAGTGGGCATTTGGGCTGGGTGAGATCTGTTGCTTTTGATCCTGGTAATGAGTGGTTTTGTACTGGCTCTGCTGACCGGACAATAAAGATTTGGGAAGTAGCCACAGGGAAACTCAAGCTCACATTAACAGGGCATATTGAGCAGATACGAGGTTTGGCTGTAAGTTCTCGGCATCCATATTTGTTTTCTGCTGGTGATGATAAGCAGGTCAAATGCTGGGACCTTGAGTATAACAAGGCTATTCGCTCTTACCATGGGCATCTAAGTGGAGTTTATTGTTTGGCACTTCATCCGACATTGGATATTCTTTGTACTGGTGGTCGTGATTCTGTTTGCAGAGTATGGGATATTCGCACCAAAGCTCAAATATTTGCACTCTCTGGCCATGAGAACACTGTGTGTTCAGTCTTTACCTAAGCAATAGATCCTCAAGTGGTGACCGGGTCTCATGATACTACAATCAAGTTATGGGACCTTGCTGCAGGAAAAACAATGTCTACTCTTACGTATCACAAAAAATCTGTTCGGGCAATTGCAAAACATCCTTTTGAGCACACTTTTGCATCTGCGTCTGCTGATAATATAAAAAAAAATTCAAACTTCCCAATGGAGAGTTCCTGCACAATACGCTATCACAGCAGAAGACAATTGCTAATGCCATGGCCATCAACGAGGACAATGTTCTTGTATCTGCAGGTGACAATGGAAGCTTATGGTTCTAGGATTTCAGCAGGTTCAAACAATTGTACAGCCTGGATCTCTGAACAGTGAAGCATATTCTCTGAACTACAGTATCTGGTGTTTGATTCAAATGACTGCTGCCCTTGTTTTACTTCTCCGAAGATTCTTTCAGCTTGATGATTTTGAAGTCACGGTTATATTGACTTGAGAAGAGAAAGTTGTGATTGGACTTTGGAATGTGTGTGTGAGGTTTTTGGAATGTTGCAAAGTTAAAATGGTTATTCTTTGGCAAATGTATGCCTGCTCCTTTTTTTTTCTTTTAGGGCAATGAAATTGAAGATAAGGTATACAAACAGAGTAGAGTCTTGGTTATAGAGGATAAGCCACAAACTGAACATGAGAAAGCTATCGAACAAGATATTCAAACTTGCTTCATGTTGAAGTGTGCCTCTGCCAAATGTTTCAAGTACAGATCAGAATTTTCAGAAAGTGGAAGACTGTGTTTTTTTTAATTCACACAGCAACACTGTGTTTTTTTTAATTCACACAGCAGTTTCGTAGCGCGCTACGAAACTGCTGTAGGTGATGATTTTAAATGCAGAGCAACTATTTGATATTATGAGCGGGAATTTTAAAGAGAGACACCTGTCCATCAATCCCGCCTACAGCACATCAGAAACATAGCAGCGGTACATGCCTTAGGTTATTAAAGATTTCAAACATGCTATTATATATCCGAGCAGATTAAGGAAAGCAGGGACCGGGAAAACAGGGCACATATCTTCACCAAATGTTGAGTCAGCAGCACAGTTGGAATCCAAGGTAGCCCATTCAATGAATGCTTTTTCAAATACATTTCAGCCACTACAGGAAAAGCACAGGTGTCAAAGATCAGGAGAGAATCATGCATACGAGGAGATGGAATTAGAGTTTAAATTGGATTAGGACTCTATGTATTTACTGCATAATACATGATGTATTTAATAAGTTTGTTTAAGAATA
>APFE030091042.1:51926-72674 GCA_000404065.3 Pinus taeda
AGATTGGACTATCTTTGGATTAGTTAAGCACCATGTAGTGAGCTTACGCTTGATGTTGAATACTTGCCGCCGACACCAGATTGCGCTGAACCTGAAGAAGTGCACATTACTCGTTCCCTTTGGAAACCTACTGGGACATGTGGTCTGCAAACAAGGCCTGATGTTCGACCTTGCGAAGATTGTCATTATTATAAATTTGGAAGTACCGTGAAGTGTTAAACAACTGCGCGCTACTTTGGGACACACTGGATACTATAGGAAATTCATCAAAAGTTATGCCCAAATAACAGCGCCGATGGAAAAGCTATTGAAAAAGGATGTTACATATTGTTGGAATGATGATTGCATGAAGAGTTTGGATGTCTTGAAGAGGAAAATGGCCTCCACTCCAATCCTGGTCTTCCAAAAAAGGGATGTGGAATTTCATGTACATGTTGATGCGTCGTGTATTGTGCTAGGAGCCGTACTCACACAAGAGGGCGCGGAAGGCGTGGATCACCCGATTGCGTTTGCAAGTTGGAGATTATCCAAAGAAGAAAAGAAATATTCCACCACCGAGCACAAGGGGTTGGCAATGGTGTACGCGCTCCAAAAACACCGACACTATTTACTCGGGGGACACTTCAAGATGTACACCGACCATTCCGCGTTGAAATACCTAATGAACAAGTTTGTGTTGGGGGGGTGCATATGCAGATGGCTCTTACTGTTTTAAGAATATGATTTTGAGGTCATAGTCAAGCCGAGACGTCTAAACGCAGGACCAGATCACTTGTCACGAATTGAGACGGGTGAGGAACCAACGAATTTGGAAGAGGGATTACCTAATGCACAGCTCTTTGCAGTGCACGTCGCAAATGGACACTTTGAAGACATAATCCATTTTCTAACAACAGGGACCGCACTGAAGGAATACTCAGTCCAACAGAAGAAGGAATTGGTGGTGCTCACGGCGGACTTTTCTGTCATCGCGGGGCACCTCTACAAAAGGGGCGATGATGAGATATTGCAAAGATACGTACCTGAATTTGAAAGAAGTCAGATCCTCGCGAAAGCACATGGGGGCGTTGCAAAAGGACACTATGCAGGACGCACGACTGCACAGAAGATTCTTCGCGCAAGGTTATGTTGGCCAACCCTGCACCAGGATTCAAAAGCGCACTGTAAGGCCTGCGATATATGTCAAAGGACTGGAAAACCATCACGAAGGGACGAGATGCCACTAAATCCACAAATGACACTGTAGCCATTTGAAAAATGGGAAATCGACTTTGTGGACCCGACCAAACCTCAGGGAAAGACGGGTGCGCACTACATCATCACCGCAATGGAGTACCTAACACGATGGGCAGAAGCGCAACCGATCAAGGACTGCACGGCTACTACGGCCGCGAAGTTTTTGTTCGAAAACGTGTTAACACGATTTGGCTGTCCGAAAATCTTAATGATCGATTGCGGAACACATTTCCCGAATGAAACCATTAGCGCGCTCACAAAAGATTTCCAGGTGTATCACCAGAAAAGTACACCATACCACCCACAAGCCAATGGGACAGTAGAGGCATTCAACAAAATACTAAAGACTGCGCTGACCAAAGTATGTAATGCGTAGCAAAACGACTGGGACCTGTGCGTACCTGCCGTATTATGGGCGTACAGGAAAACGTGCAAGAAATTGACGGGACAGACACCTTTCCGATTAGTCTATGACACGGAAGCTGTCATGCCGATAGAATACATCGTACCTAGTCTGTGAATAGCAGCGCTCACAGGCATGACGGACCGCGAAGCTCTAGAAGAAAGGATCGTGCAATTAGAAGAACTCAAGGAAGAACGGTTTCTGGCTAGCTTTCATCAGCAGGTACAAAAGCAGCGAGAAAAGCCCTAACACGACTGACATATGAAGTGGCGCACCTTCAAGGTAAACGACTTAGTGCTGCTGTATGACAGCAAGTTTGAAAAATTTTCAAGAAAATTTAGAATGCACTGGCTGGGACCATATGTGTTTAAGGAGGTCACAGACGAAGGCGTTGTCCAGCTAGTCAAACTAAATGGAGAACCCTTCCCAGGCAAAGTAAACGGCAGTCGTTTGAAACCCTACACGGGTGGTTCGACTCTCTGACTAACCGACCAAAGCACAGTCTTCACGACCCGAAGAGCCAGACAAAGGCGTGGGACTATAAACACATGCAATAGATGTCGGTACCAAGGTAAGGACACAATTCAGACGCGGATGATTCAGAAGCAAGAATGCAGCAGGTACAACAAGCAACGGCTCAGTGCACTGCCAACATTCAGGCCGTCAGGACCAGATTGGAGGGGCTCTGCGCCAAGATCGCCGCACCAACAGAGTGACTCAAGACGAGTCACGATGATTGTGTTGGGGGCCTGTTGGGCATAGAATCTCCCCACAACATGTTTAGGGGCTCAAAGCCCAAATTTTGGTCAAATATATTGTAAGACTCTGCGAATTACGAGTGCAAAGCGCGAAGTATAAGTTGAGTCATAGGGTTGTCCGCCCTAAGTATTGTAAAGTAATGTAATGTCATGTTGGCCTACCCATGGTTCGCGGACCATGGAATTGTATAAATAGAGTGAGGCTCTAAGTTGTAAAGGATTGTATAAATAGAGCGAGGCTCTAAGTTGTAAAAATAGCATATTGGGGAGATAGATGAATATGAATAGTTCGAGCATAGAGTAGGAGTCTAAGTGTATTGGGTTGTAGTAGTAGGAAAAGGCTCTACAACTGAGTGCACAGAGGCCTAGTAGAGTCTGCAGCTGAGTGCGCGGAACCTTGCAGCTAAGTGCGCATGGTGGCGTCGAGTCTGTAATATTGAACGAAGAATAAATAAAGAAAAGTTGATTCCAATTTTTGTGCATCTGCTTGTGTATTGCCTTCTTTACATTTATATTGTTTTGTTTATCGCGCGCACTTATATGATATACTGTTAATTTATCATCAGTATTACACAAATAAGTTAAGTAATCGGGTAATAACAGATTAAATAGTAGGGACCTTGGGTATAATACGAATTGCGCCCCGAGTAAGCCTGCGCAGAGGCAGCATCACAAGTTGTGAGGGACTAATAGGTGCGCGTAGCGACGTGCGCGCAGAGTCAAATCGCGGAACTCCAGAAGCTCATCAGACATCCCCAGGGTGTGGAAACCTGGTTCTAGCACCTTCCCATACTACTTCGGGTGAGACCTGTTGAGCCCCAGAACTACCTCTCTTCTACATACTTCCTAGACCTTTTTTCTTCCATTTTTCCCACATCAGTGCCTCATAAGCTATCAAAGATTATTACATATTGATTCTAGGAGAGAACTTAAGTGGTTTTCTAACTATATTCTTGTGTGTTCTATTTGGTTTAGATTTTGTTCATCAGCTACAGAATGTAGCCACTTTCCGCAGTTGACTCGCAATTCCGCAGCTACTTTCATTGTTCTGTAGGTTACAGGTGTCAGTGGGTGAAACGAGGCACGTGGGTAGCTCAGAAATCATCTGCACATGGATAAGGTCCTATTTGTTAAGTCGAATTTATGAAGAAAGGCACTGGTCAAAGGACGGTCAAACAAGGAGTCCTACATCAAATAGGTCTGTTTCAGCACGTGAAAAGTTCGAGACCATTGCTAGATTCGTGGATCCCTCTTGACAGTTGCAGGCCATCTCCATGACGCAAATCCAACATCCACGTTTTATAGATTGAATGTTTTTGGCAACAAGGAGGCTGAACTTATGGGTTCTGCCTTGTTTACGTGCCCTCTGCTAAAGACTTCTCCCAGAAAAACAGTGATCTATTTTCCTGTATAAATAAAGCATTTTATAACGCAAATATCTAGTTCATACATTAGGATTAACGCTGTTGTTTTAGCTCTCATTGTGTTGTTATAACGAGAAGACATACTCTCTATTTTGCAATATAAAAACTCTATTTTTTTATCACTGTGTAAAGCGTGGTTTTGAGCTAATAGCGTGTTGACCAAAGGCTGTGCAGAGGGCCCCTACCGGCTGATGTTTTTCTTTTCATTTTGTAAAGTTTCCTTATGCATCCTTTCTCTTATTTCCACTGTATATTTCTCATAATTTGTTCATGGTGTTAATCGTTTTATTCCTGTACATGATTTTCCAGCATTGCATACTTTTTCACTAACACTAATCAGTGTTTCAAGATCGGTTATGCTCGAGCTTTTTCATATAGTTTTTGCATCAAATAGTGATATGAGATTTACTTCTCCGCTAAACTTTTTAAGCTTGTCAATTTCAGTTGTTGCTTTCAGTTGTTATGCTTTGATTTCAGTAAGATTTGTTGTTGCTATTAGCTAGTTTAGATATCAAATTCTTCATGTTATCTGACGTTATCTCCAGTGCCATGGCTTCACCCGAGAAGTTAATTGGCGAACTATCGGATTATAAGTGAAGTGATTTGATTTTGCTTTCATTAATTTGCAAGTAGGTAGTTTAGATATCAAGTTCTTCATGTTATTTGACGTTATCTCCGATGCCATGGCTTAACTCGAGAAGTTAATTGGCGATCTATTGGATTATAAGTGAAGTAACTTGATTTTGCTTTCAATAATCTGCAAATAGGTAATTTAGATATCAATTCTTCATGTTATTTGACGTTATCTCTAGTGCCATGGCTTAACCCGAGAAGTTAATTGGCGAGCTATCGAATTATAAGTGAAGTAAATTGATCTTGCTTTCATTAGTTTGCAATTTTTGGTTTTGAGTGCAATAGCTTAGATTTTATTTCTGGAATTAGATGGGCAACAGAGACAGTGACCTCATGATCAGTATTTCATCCTTTGTTTGATTTAAGTAGCTGCATATTTAAATTCTTGTTCAAGTATTGATTTATCAACAGCATGTTTTAAGATCTTTTGAAGAGCTAAGTTCTGGAAATTATCATAAGAGACATAATCATTGTCATAAATCTACATCCATACTTGCCCTCTAAAAGTATTCTTAAAATATGAGAATAGGATTTCCATTTGCATTAGACACCTTAGAAGACCAACAAAGACAACCCCAAAAACAAGATAAAAATTAAAAATAATAAAAGTAAGAAAGAGGTTGTCTTGCACATACAGTGCGCCACACTTCATCAGTTTACGACTCCTGGATTGATAATTAATGTAGCAATTTAGAACATACCAAATTGACTAAACAAGACCACAGTGCGTGCTCCATGGACTGTTGCCGAAAGAGCCAGTAGTACCGGGATTTGCTTGGCTAAATCACCTCTGAACCTGGGTCAGGCCCATACAAGCCAACAGAGTTTTTACCTTTCTTTCGGTTAAGGTTTCCACTTCGGATCTAAACTCCTTGAACTTTTCAAATACTTCATCTTTTGTTTTGAGAAGGTAAAGCCATGTCTTTCTAGAATGGTCATCAATGAATGTTACATAGTAGATATGACCTCCAAGTGATTTGTCAGACATGGGTCCACACACATCAGAATGAATGAGGTCTAATATTTCTTTAGACCTAGTTTCACTATTCGGAAATGGCTTTCTCGTATGTTTTCCCGAAGAGCATCCCTTACACACACTTTCATGATCTAACTTCATATCGGGGATGCCATGAACCAATTGATTAAGAGTAGCGATAACCTTGTAATGTAGATGACCATACCTTCTATGACATAGCTCAATGGGATTGATCTCCATGTGAACCAGAGCTTGAGGAGGTGGTGTGATAACTCTATAAAGGCTTCCTTCATGAACTCTACTAGCCCTAGCTTTATCAATGATAGAGTCTTTTCCCCAAACCAATACTTTTCCATCAACAAAAGAAACTCTATCCCCTTTGTCTTCTAAACAAGAAATAAAAAGAAAATTCTTTTTCAAACCTGGAACATATAGTATGTTGTTGAGGTGCAGCTTCAATCCATTTTCTAGCTTCAACGATGTCGATCCCAAACCTCTAATAGCAAAGATTTTGTTGTCACCCAATTCCACTGCATGGGAAGATGGCTCTTTTGATAGTGTATGAAGTTGTTTACTTTCTCACGTCATGTGCCTTGATGCTCCACTATCAATGATCCATGCATTGGCATCACTAAGAGAACCTGTAAGAGCAGTCAAGAACCCTTGACTTTTGACCTTGTTAAATAAGTAGTGGATGACCTTCCTGATCCAACTTCTAGTAGTGTTTATACCAATTCTCATGTAGTTTATCAAAGAGGGAGAATCCATGTTCATTCCTTTTGAGCCAACAAAGTGATCTTCAACCTTTCCTGACCTTAACTCCGATACCATGTTGAGAAATCAATGCAAGTAGATTAGGGTTTTATTCCTCTTTCTTGATAATTACTTGTGAGTTATGTTGGCTTCTTTTAAATAAATTAACATATTATGTGTGTATGAAGATCACAAAAACACAAGACACAAGATGTAGGCACTATGCCAAGGAAAAACCCCTCTCGAGGGGAAAAGCCAGTGATAAACTTCTCTTCCTTTAATAGTTTTCTTTGAGACTCTTTAACCTAGACAATGACCAAACCTTCCCTCCACACCCAGTCATCCCTTCCAGATCTTCAACCCCTTCGCAGCAGCACTTCCACCCCAGCAAATTTGACTATGCAGCAACTTACGACATTAGGGAGCAACTCGCAGCAATAACACTTGGAAGATTTCAATCTCCCAAACTAGGGCACGAAAGAGAGAGAGAGAGAGGGAGTAGCACCAAAACTTCAATTTCTTCCTTCTCCTTAGTCTTGACCCAACTTGCACTTCCTTTGACTTCCCTGACCCACTTCGCACTTTTCCCAGCTTCACTAGAGATATCAAACTTGCTTGAGATGAGATGCTCTAAATGAGTTTGATCTCCTTCTATTTATAGGCTCTAGGTGAGGTCGAATTGGTGTTCCTTCGGCCGACTTGGTGTGGAGGCTACAAAAATCATATTTGACTCAATAATAGACCTTTTTACATGATTCCAAAGCCCAAGAAGGGTCTCTTTAAATGTACAATGACTCAATTGACTCAATATTAATCCTAGGAGTCCTTTGACTAATATAATGATAACCCAAGCATGAAACCCATGCTTTTGACAAGTACATTACATGATGACTCAAATACATTAATGAAGACCAAACCTCGTTACATTTTCCAGCAAGTTTGAGATGAAGGACATGGGTCTCATGTACTACTTCCTTGGATTGGAAGCATGGAAAGGTGATGGGGAATTCTTTGTCTCTCATGGCAAGTATGCCAACGAGATACTTTAGAGGTTCTGCGTGGACAGGGGCAAATCCATGGAGACTCCTCTAGTGATCAACTGGAGGAAAGAGGGTGCCACTTCAAGTGAAGAAGTGGATGCGATTATTTACCGACAATTGGTGGGTTCACTTATGTATCTTGTGAACACATGACCAAACATATTCTTTGTAGTCAACCAACTGAGTCAAGCTATGGTTAGGCCAACCAAACTGTTTTAGAGCGCAGCTAAGCATGTTCTACGGTACCTCGGAGGCACTACCCAGTTTGGACTATGGTACAGATGGACAAAGGGAGTGAAGTTATGTGGTTTCAAAGATGCAGATTGGACGGGAAGTCCATCAAACCAGAAGAGTACATCAAGTGGAATTTTTAGTGTTGGGTCAGCAACATTTTCTTGGTACAACAGAAAGAAAAGATCTATGGCACTTAGCTCGACAGAAGCAGAATACATGGATGCAATTCAAGCAGCATGTGAGGTGATCTGGATGAGAAAGATACTTGTTGGCTTGTTTGGTCAGATGATGGATCCTACTATGATTTACTATGATAATCAAAGTTGCATCAAACACTCTGAGAATCCTATTTTTCATAATCGACCCAAGCATATTGATAATCGGTATCACCATCTACAGGATTGTGTGCAGAAACGAATTATGTTGTTGCAGTACATTCTGATAGAGGAACAAGATGCTGATATTTTGACAAAGGCCTTGTCAAGAGGGAAGTTCAAGTTCCACAAGTGTAGGATAGGGGTGGTTGATAATCTCTTTCTTGATGAGAGGGAGTGTTGAAAATGCAACAAGAAAATATCAATTTGACTTTGCCTTGGTCAAACTAGAGAAAATTTGAATTTATATTTCAGCAAAATCTTGGAGGTAGTTAAATGAGGTGACATGGCAATTGTCACTCACTTAACTCAGTTAATTTGAGTCGGCAAAGCTTGAGTTCAGTTTAGTGTTGAGAAATGGCAACAAGAAATTCCAGTTTAATTTGTCACTAAATTAAACTGAGAATTAAAATCGAATCCTATTCTCATAGAAATTTGTAAATAATCTTTCTGAAGTCATGTATATGTTCTCCCTAATTTTTAGGGGTCCAGTATGAGTTTAATTGTGAATTGTAAATTAGATAACTCAGTTTACTAAGTTAAACTGAGTTATGTTCAGTTAAATTAGTTCCAAATTGTTTAAGGAACTAATAGAGAGTAAACAGACGGTGCACAAGTACATACACAAGTGTCACTCTAGGTAACTGAAGATTCCCTCATCAAAAACTCATGCATGTCGATTCTGAGAAAGACCCAGTTGAGACTAGAGTGCAGGGACATTGTACTATCAATTGTGTGATTTACTGAGTTGTAAATATCATGTATGCAATCAGAGAAGAACCTATGTTTGGATTGTGCAATTTTGGGAGCATGAATTCCCTTTAAATACAGGTTATTCATCCTAGGAATTACGCAAGAGATTAGGGGCCTGGAGAGATAATGGATAGGCTAAAGATTTGGCTTGAGCTAGCTTGTGAGCTAAGAGAGTTGAGCATACTTGTGCGGAATTGTTCTAGTGAGAACAAGTTTTGTATCTTCACTCATATTTCTGATAAATGCAATACAAATAGCAGGGTTTTGAGTAGCGGCTTTCCCCAGACACATCTTGTGTTATGTGCCATTGATTTATCTTCTTCTTGTTCATATTGTTTTCATCGATCTATTGGCTTCCGTTGGTTGAAAGTAGAAGTAGATTATTTTCATGTGCTTTAGCACATTGCATGAACTTGTGAATCTACCGAATTTTCTACATGGTATCGGAGCTGAGAACAGTATACTAGAGGAGATTTCGAAATTTTGAGTTTTGGATTACAGATGAAATTCGAATTTGTAATACATACTTCAGGATCAGTAGATGGCGTTTTACGATTTGCGACTCGAGTATGCCTTGAAAGGAAACTCAAATTTTATAACCTGGAGGGACAAAATGGAGGTTGTGCTAGATGGTAATGGCTTGAAGGAATTTGTTGATCAAAAATTCCTAAGCCAGCAGCATTGAATGCACATAATTTGGTCGAATGGAAAAAGTGTGTGGTGAAGGTGAGGCAGATAATCCTTGAGGGAGTTTGATACCACATTGTCTCGGGTCTCCATGGCGAGGAAACTCCGTATGCTATGTGGAAAACATTGACGGACTTGTATCAGAACAACAGTGACCAAAAGAAATTGGCACTGAAGGACAAACTTCGAAAAATCAAAATGGAGAAAGGCGAGACGATTCCAAAATACTTGACCAAGTTCACTCAGTGTCGTGATGAACTTGGAACTGTTGGAATCACGTTTGTCGAGGATGATATGGTAAGTTTTGCTCTTCTAGGACTCCCAAAGAGTTGGCATAGTTATCAAGACCCTGTCAATGGTTGGGAGAAGCTGTCGGATTGGGAACAACTGTAGTCGGATTTGATACAAGTGGAGATCAAGAGGAACACTAGGGATGGCTCTTCACCAAATACTAATGATGAAGATAATTGTGCCTTAGCGATTAAGGTGAAGAAGGGGAAAGGGAAAGCATCCCATTCCAAATCGGATTCTTATCATGGAGGTAAGAAGAAATACATGACGAAAGTTAAGCGCTTTCATTGTCATGAGCTGGGCCATTTTGCCACAAATTGTCCACTCAAGAAGTCCAAGAAGAAGTCCTCAGGAGGAGAGGCGGGTGAGGCTTTGGCCTCTCAATTCGAATTGGACTTTTCCCTCATTGCATGCAAGATGTCATCAATGATGGGAAGTTTATAGTACTTAGACAGTAGAGCTTCATTCCACATGATTGGCGACAGAGTTATTCAGTGATCTGGAGGAGAAAGATCTCCAGATGCATATCGAGATGGGTGACGACGGGAAATATAGTGTTACTGGATTAGGCACGATTACTTTTCGGAGGGTGCATGGGGCTCCACTCACCTTGAAGAATGTTATGTATGTGCTCGGGCTGAAGAAGAACTTGATATCCATTACCATACTTGGGGAAAGAGGCTATGATGTGATCTTCTCGAAAGGAAAGGCGTTCCTTAGACACATAGCCATGGGTCAAGTAAAGAAGATAGGGTTTCGAGTGAAGAATCTTTATAAGCTGGAGGTAGAGGAATGTGCTGCTTTGAGCACAAACGCAGAAAGAGTGCAGAGTCGAGACGTTGGCAAGTTGTGACACATACTATTGGGCCACTTGCATCATGGGGCTTTGAATATATTGCAGCAGATCTCTACCAATCTTCCCAAAGGTACGCTTGAGCAAGTTGATGCATGCAAGGGGTGTACTTTGGGAAAATACACCAAGTCTTCCTTTCACAAGAGAGACAGTCGAGCAGAGGTTATTCTAGAGCAAGTCCATTCAGATGTGTGTGGACCATTCTCGACAGCATCCACGCCCAAACACGGGTATTATATTATATTTGTTGATGACTTTTCCCGAAAATGCTGAATATTTTTCATGCAGAAAAATGATCAAACTTTCACAAAGTTTTGTGAGTTTAAAGCATTGGTGGAGAAAGAGTCGGGCAAGAAGGTTAAAGCTCTATGGAGTGATAACAGTGGTGAGTATGTCCCAAACGAGTTTAAGAACTTCTATGTAGCCGAAGGGATTAAGCGGGAGTTAACGACACCCCATAACCCTCGGCAAAATGGGGTGGCCAAAAGGAAAAACAGAAGCATAGTAGGGGTAGTGAGGGCGATGTTGCATTATCAGGGCCTACCACTACACTTGTGGGCTGAGGCATGCAACACAGCAGTTTATGTTCAGAACCATAACCCACATTGGATACTTGAGATGAAGACACCAAAAGAGGCTTATTCCGGTAAAAGGCCAGATGTTGGTCACTTCAGGATTTTTGGGTCATTGGTATATTGCCATGTGACCAAAAATGCACGGAAGAAGCTTGAGCTGAAAACAGAGTTGGGGATATTTGTGGAGTACATTTATATACGTCACAACTATCGGGTGTACTTGCCGACCAACAGGATGACAGTGGTTCCCAAGGATGTCAGATTCGGTGAGGAGAAGGCCATGCGATTTTCCCTTGAGAGGGAACTTGAGCTACATGCGGATGAGGAAATTTTAGCTCCTAAAGTTGAGGAGCCTCAGATTGATGTGGAGCAACTACATGCAGAGGATCCAGGAGTGGAGACATCCACTTAGACAGAGTCTTCCAGAGGGGGAAGAAAATGCACCAGAGAGGCTGACAAATTGTTGGATGATGCACGGGAGAATGTGGGAGCACCCACTTCTCAAAGCAGGCAAAGGAGGTCACTTAAGAAGTACACTGGATACATGGCTCTTATGGGCGAACGTGTTGTGATAGGGCCATCTTCCTTTAAGGAAGCAGTGCAGCGGTCGGTTTGGGTTGATGCCATGGTAGAGGAGTATGACTCCATAGTTCGTAAGAGTGTTTGGGATGTGATCCCGAGACTAGAGGATAAGTCATAGTGAGCTCCTATTGGCTTTACAAGGTAAAGCAAGCTACAGATGGTAGTGTGGAGAAGCATAAGGCTGGATTTGTGGCCCGTGGCCTTTCACAGGTAGAGGGGACTGACTATGATGAGACCTTTGCTCCTGTTGCAAGGTACTCGTCGATCAGAGCTATATTGGCACTATCAACACAGATGGGTTGGAAAATACATCAAATAGATGTGAAGACAACTTCCTTAATGGCATGATTAAGGAAGAGGTGTACATAGAGTGGCAACTGGAAGGTCTTGAGACATTTGACCGTGAGTCACATGTGTGCCGGCTCAAGAGAGCGTTGTATGGGCTGAAACAAGCACCACGTGCTTGATACACCAAGATAGATAGCTACTTCACCAGGTTGGGCTTCACGAAGAGTGAAACAGATGTGAAAATGTACCATGTAGTGGTGGAAGGTAAGTTGTTGATCATTGTACTTTATGTTGATGATGTCATACAAACAGGTGATGATTAGTTGATCAAATCTTGCAAGGGGGACATTGCAAGAGAGTTTGAGATGAAAGACATGTGGCTCATGCATTACCTTCTTGTCATGGAGGTATGGGAGGGAGATGGGGAGTTGTTTGTGTGTCAGGGCAAGTATGCCAACAAGATATTAAGGAGATTTTGCATGGAAAGCAGCAAAGTCATGGAGACTCCTCTAGCAGGTAACTGTAAGAAGAAGGATGCTACTTCAAGGGAAGTAGTGGAAGCTATTGTTTACAGGCAGCTTGTGGGTTCACTCATGTACTTGGTGAACGCACAACAGAATATGTGTTATGCAGTTAACCAACTTAGTCAAGTGATGGTTAGGCTTAACAAGTTGTATTGGAAGGCAACAAAGCATGTGTTGAGATACCTCAGGGGCACTTCTTGCTATGGATTATGGTACAGACAGAGAGAGGGAGTGAAGCTTCAAGGCTTCACCCATGTAGATTGGGCAAGGAGTCCATTTGACTGGAAGAGCACATCAGGAGGGATCTTCAGTATTGGGTCAACAGCAGTTCCTTGGTACAGCAGGCAACAAAGATCGGTTGCACTCAATTCAACAGAGGAAGAGTACATGGCTACGAGTCAAACATCATGTGAGGCCATTTGGATGAGGAAGATCCTAGTTAGTTTGTTTGGTCAACAGATGAATCCAACTGTGATTTACTACGATAATCAAAGTTGTATCAAACTCTCTGAAAATCCAGTTTTCATGATCAGTCCAAGCATATTGATATCTGATATCATCATCTCAGAGATTGTGTATTGAGGCAAATTATGTTGTTAGAGTACATTCCCACAAAGGAGCAAGATGATGACATTTTGACAAAGGCATTGTCAAGATGTAAATTCAAGTTTCACAAAGACAGGATCGAGGTAGTTGATAATCTCTTTCTTGTTGAGAGGGAGTGTTGAGAAATAGCAACAAGAAATTCCAATTTAATTTGTCCTTGAATTAAACTGGAAATTAAAATCGAATTCTATTCTCATAGCAATTTGTAAATAGTTAATTAATTTAATTAGCATAGGAATTTCAAGTTAGAAGTCTTTCTGAGATCATGTATATGTTCTCCCTAAGTTTTAGGGGTCCAAGATGAGTTTAATTGTGAGTTGTAAATTAGATAACTCAGTTCAATGAGTTATGTTCAGTTAAATTAGTTCCAAACTGTTTGAGAAACTAATAGAGAGTTAACAGTCAGTTGATGCACTAGTGCATCCACAAGTGTCACTCTAGTTAACTGAAAATTCCCTCATCAGAAACTCATGCATGTCGATTCTGAGAAAGACCCAGTTGAGACTAGAGTGTAGAGACAGTGTACTATCAGTTGTGTGATTTACTGAGTTGTAAATATCATGCATGCAATCAAAGAAGAACCTATGTTTGGATTGCACGGTTTTGGAAGCATGAATTCCCTTTAAATACGGGTTTTTCATCCTAAGAATTACGCAAGAGATTAGAGGCTTGGAGCGTTGTTGAATAGGCTACGGATTTGGTTTGAGCTAGTTTGTGCGCTGAGAGAGTTGAGCATACTTGTGCGGAATTGTTCTAGTAAGAACAAGCTTTGTATCTTCACTCATATTTCTAATATATACAATGCAGATAGCGGGGTTTTGAGCAGTGGCTTTCCCCAGATACATCTTGTGTTATGTGCCATTGATTTATCTTCTTCTTGTTTATATTGTTTTCATCGATCTATTGGCTTCCGCTGGTTGAAAATAGAAGTAAATTCTTGTCATGTGCTTTGGTACATTGCATAAGCTTGTGAATCTACAAGATTTTCTACATTTAGTATGTTTGATCGTTAATTTGTAGCAATCTATTTCAATTAATTTGAGTTATTGTCAGTTTAACTAGTTCTAACTATCAAAAGAACTAGTGGAAGTCAAGTTGTGGAAGTGGAACTTCAACCACACTCAGTGATCAACCAATTAACTGGTCAATTAGCCCAAAATAATTGTTGCATGTAGAGAATTCGAGTTACCCAGCTGAGATGAAGATTCCAAGACAAAGTACTATCAATTGTAACATTCCAATGTGTATAGGTGGTGCATGCAGTGAGAAGAAGGACCTAAGGAAATTGCACAATTCTATAGTGGGAAATTCTTAAATAATAAGGGCCAATTTCTCAAGAGAACAACGCAAGGAAATAGGAGCTTGGAGGGCTTGAAAATTGGCTAAATGTTGTCCAGAGTCAGTCAGTCAAGCAGAGGGATAGACTATACACTTGCAAGGTGTGCTCGAGCTTGAGCAAGCAAATGTATTTCCTCTCTATTCTCTGATTAATGCAATATAAATAGTAAGGGGTTTTGAGCAGTGGCTTTCCCCCCAGATAAATCTTTGTGCATGTGTATGATTTGTGTTCTAGATGGTGAATTAACTTCCGCAAATCAGTAGAGTAGCTTCAAATCTTGTGATTTAGTAAATTTCAATAGCAGTTTTGAATCTACACATTAAATTTCTACAAGGATCTACTCAAAGTGTCAATAAGAAGGGCAATTTCCTAGCATTTTGTATCCTCACATCAGCCTCAACTTACTATGGCACTTTCTACCAATGTGTTCCAAATTATGATTAACTAAACCATAGTTTATTAGACAAGGCCTAAGGCCTACGAGTGGACCAACTTCCTAAGGACTTTTCTTCCATATCTAGCCATGAACTTCTACAGGTGATATTGGCAAACAATGTGATTTCTTAGGCTATAATTTTAATGTATTAATTGTCATATTTATTTATTTAAAGAAATAGCAATTTAGTTTGGTTAGTTTCTACGTGCACTCTTTCAACAAAGAAACAAAAAACCTAGAGATGGGAATATGGGGATTTGTTGTTATTGTGTCTTCTTATCCCTCTAAATTGCTGTTTCCTTGGAATGCTTCTTACAGGAGCACAGAACATGGAAATACTTGGATATGTAAACCTGCTTTTATGATTTGTCAACAGAGTATGGCTTCATTAGTGAAATAGCTGGTGTGTCAACCTCTCCATCGAGGTTCCATTCCCAATGTGTGGTTTGCCCCACCTAAATGGGATGAGTTTCAAAGGGATGAGGCCAGGTACAAGACTCAACAATTTCGGTGGAATAGCTATCCTTCAGATCAAGAACCTACGTTAGAGGAAGTTCACTCTTTACGATGCAGCCCCATACGGAATATTGTTGAATCACTTCAAAAGAAAATGCTGTTGCTGGAAAAAGACTCAACAATTTCGGTGGAATAGCTATCCTTCAGATCAAGAACCTACGTTAAAGGAAGTTCACTCTTTACGATGCAGCCCCATACGGAATATTGTTGAATCACTTCAAAAGAAAATGCTGTTGCTGGAAAAAGTTAAAAACATAATGTTGTAATTGTCACTGATCTAGTAAAATTTATCAAATAGTGATTGAACATCGTCTTTAATGTTGTAACTGTTACTGATTCAAAAAAATATTTATCAAACAGTAAATGGACATGCACTTTTGAACCGAGTTTTACAATTTTAGTCCATAGATTAGCCTTAGCTCTGTTATGTCTATATGCCTTACAGCTGAAAGAAGTAACTAACTCCAATTGTGGTTGTTTTACCTTCTCCATATTTCCACTTCTATTACCTTCCATATGGAATCTCTTTGACAAAGTGGAAAACATGTCGGGAGTCAATGGTTTTAATATTTTTTTAAACCGAAACCACCCAAGTTTTCATTGGAGCAGATTAGAAACTTCTATTACCTTCCATATGGAATCTCTTGACAAAGTGGAAAACATGTCGGGAGTCAATGGTTTTAATATTTTTTTAAACCGAAACCACCCAAGTTTTCATTGGAGCAGATTAGAAACTCTTGGGACATGTTATTCTGGATATTCCCAGATAGATGAGAGAAGTGCAAGCACCGAAATGCTAAAAAACCAAACCTCGGCCAGTGGAGATACACTGCCATTAATTTACTGCTGCACCACAACCAATGTTTTTAAACTTCTCCAACTCGGACTTGGACTCAACCAAGTGGAATAAGTTGATCCTCAAGGGTACCGACTCAGCCTTCAAAGCAAATCAGGGATCAATTCGGTGCTGAATCAGCTTGTTTGGTACCAAACCGGTCCAACTCAGTCGAGTCCATGACTCCATACCAACTCGACTGAATTGATACCAATTCAGTTCCCCTATAGGCCACATCACCCTTTCGGAGGAAAAAAAAATTGCTTAATGCACGATGACACAGGCCAACCTGGAATGGTAATATAAAATTCTTGAAGGAAAAGTTTTCATTTTTTAATATTTCCCTTTCTACCTTTCTACTTTAATTTTTTATATCATAATTAACTTTAAATTTTTTTTATCATAATTAATTGTCTCATGATGTTTAATAGGAGTTCCAACCTCATCAAACCTCACATGGTGAAAATAGAATTTCACTTCACATCCAAAATTCTGGTTAACTGAACTACACCAGACTGAACACAAATCCACTAAAACATCAAAAGACGCTAAATGCCACCATGTTCTGCTACATTCCACCTGCAAAATATAGACCTGCTAAAGTCAGACATGCCAAAATTAGGAGTTCCAAAATATGAAAATGATCGCTCCAATTATTGAACAGAGGACCTAATACATATCACAATGTGTTGGATGATACTGATCCAATCTCAAGGCTCACAATGAATAGAGGAGACTCACATGGCAAATTTTGATCCTAATATTGATGACTTGGATCGGACTGGTTTGGATTTGAATCCACTAGCAGGAGTAGCACCAAGCAAGGCAGGTACTGGTCGTGCTTCTACAAGCACTACCAGTGCAGTAGCAGATGTCCTTGAAGAATCCAACAAGTCCAAGTCAGGGGATCTCCCTTTTACTAGTGGCGATGAATTTGACAATTGATCATGTTCATCAGTGATATGTAGTAGGCTAGTAGCTTATAGCATGTTCTTCTTTGGACTCTAAAAGCCATTTAAAATCCTGTTGATTATATATTTTCATTTTGTTTCAGATGTGTATAGCATTTGGTGCCATTTTACAAAGGTATATACATGGGCAGACTTTGCATATTTATAAAATTCAAATCGGTCAGATTCTGATGAGAGTCAAGTCTGAGTGGATCCTCGCCCATTTCCAAGGCCAAGTCCAAGTTTTAATACATTATAGAGGTAAGCAGTTTAAGATTGCTGTGCACTTTATTCTCAGTACTGCCAAAGGTATGTTTATACTTATCAAATACAAGGATCAGAAATATGTTGCTTTCTTCCAGGAAAAAAACTTCACAAGCAACACCCTTTTATGAGATTCCTTCCAGATTCAGCCATCTTGATCATCAAGCACTCATGTAAGTTTCCAATCACTATCCAATGACTTGAATTCCTAGCCCCTCCATCACATGATCCCCTCAAGGGGTAGTGCCCCATAGTCATGTTTAGCATAATCCCATCTACAGCTTCAAGTCATGAACTTATCCATACCTTATTTAACAACCACATAGGATGCTTTGGCCCTGGATGAAAATAGAGACATCATTGCTATTGCAGTTAGGGTACAGGACAAGACTCCATCATATATCAAACTCAGGAAAAATGCCTAGGAAAAGGCATCGTTGACAAATCTTAAGGGGCTTTTTGATTATCGGTGAAGGACAGTACCTTGGAAACTTGGCTGAGTTGTAGCACACCAATGCCAACTTCACCATATGATATATGCATATGTACTTTTGTTTGTCCATTTAACTATCAGGATTGTTGCCACTACATTTCAGGATAGGACAGAGATACCTTCTGCACTCCATTGCTGTAGTGACTATGGATGTATCTCGCATTCCTATTGACATAGGACATAATTTGTTTCTTTCTACATTGTTAAATCATGAACAAGTGTTACACCAAGCATGAACGTTGTTGGGAGTGAAAAAAACGAGAAAAACTCTTGCATAAAAAACACTTGATAACAAATTTTCAACATAATTGATTTCTCATAATAAGGATTCATTCATCTAAAAAGTTTTTGGCCAAAGAACAAAAATCAAAATATGTGAAAATGTAATGCTGCCATATTTGTTGATCAAAAGGTTCACATTTTTTAGCAGTCCTTATAATATAGGCACCATTCTCTGTCAATATCTGTACTAATACTTGTTGGAAGTTCGACAACGAATTATGTAAATTTGTATAAAAATGTAACTAGTTAGTTTTATACCGAAATAGCAGTTATGTAACGGAGGAGGCTTGTATAAAACTAGTGAATGCCCGAGAAATGTAATCGTGGAAAATCATTGTTGAATTAATAGAGATTCCAATCCCTTGCCCCGTGGATGTTTCCTTGACACTCTGTCAGGGTTTTACCACATAAATCCTGTGTTGTTTATGCGTGTGTTTGAATTCAATTTTCAAATCTGTTATATGTTTTTCTTGGTCAATGTATAACTGAATGTGTGTATATTCTTTCCTCATTATTTCCCCTATTCAAACTACAAGTGGTATCAGAGCTCTGGTTGGCAAGGGCCTTGGATAGCTGTTCGAAATGTTCCCATCGACCAAGTGGTGGTGCTGGTTGAAGCAATAGCTCGTTGCACAAACTAGCAATGTCCGTTGAGTGATGGTTTGATGAGGAGCAAGAAGAAAATTTAGTCTGAAGGCTTTGCCAAAAACGTCTGTGTGAATTCTACCATTCGATTGCGTGAAGTGTTGCCAATACTGTCCATCTCTGCGTGGGAAGAGGAGGACGTGCTGCGTGTTAAGCCGTAAGTTACAGTGTGTTGGGGAGGAGGAGCGTGTAAGCGTGAAACTGCTGGACATAAAAACCTCGTGCTGCGTGTTACGCTGTGAGTTGTTACGTGCTAGGAGGAGGAGTGCGTGTATTCTCTACATGCTACTAAGAGGAAGCCAGAGCCGCAACACTGCATGTCGTTGCTGGTTCGGTCCATTTGCTGATTTACGGTTGAGGAGGAGTGCTACGCTGCTGGTCCATTTGTTGGTTTACCCAGTCTGCGTTAAGCCCTCTGTCATTTTTTTTTAGAAGAGTCGCGTGAAGAGGGTGTGCGTGATGCCGGCTATCTATTTTGCGTGAAGCCTCTGTAGAGCTGCGTGGGCTGCGCGTGCAGGAGTGACCTGTCTGTGTGCAGAGCTAGAGCCGCATGAAGAGGGTGTTGGGGGTGTTGGATTTGTTGCTGCCTGAACCCCATCAAGCTGTTGTTGCCTGTTGAACCCGGGTAACAGAAATTTTAAATAAAAATTCAGTTACAAGAGAAGGGTTAAATAGTGGGATAGGAGTCTTACAGGGTGAAATGCATGGTTAAACTTGCAGCAGTTCAAGTTGTGTGTGGGTCAAGATAGCAACAAAATAAAAAATAAAATGAAAATTTTCATGTAAATGGGTATACGACTGTAAGACCTGGTAAGGCATGCATACCCCAGTAAATCACTGGTAAAGTCTGAATGTCCACTTGGGTGATATGGGGATGTATGTGGTGGTATGATGAAGCATGCTGAACTAGGACAGCTTGTGAGATTATCAAATACCCTAACATTGACTGGGTAGGGCCTGGAGGTGAGTGGTGGCTGGCTCACTTGGCAGATTTGACTAGATTTGGCCAAGGAAAACCCAAAGTCAAGTTTAAAGGGGGGGATTGTTAGATAAACTTGACCCTATGGTGGAGTTGAGGTTATGTCAACAGTTATGGTTAACAGTTGTGGTTTTGGGCACCTAGTATTGGTGACTCATGGTATTGAGCTCATGGTATTACATGTAGTTGAAGCCCTTAAAAGACTTGTGTATTCTCCATTATAGGTAGCCATGGTTGAGCGGTGAAAGCTCAGGTTGTTGGGCGGCTTGGCTGTGTTTTAGCCAAGGACTATAATAGATCTATTGTTGGTTGGTTTTTCCCCAATTGGGGTTTTTCAGATAATCATGGTGTACATGGTTGCACAAGCAGATCCCTAACCTTCAGTTTCCAAAGAGCAAAATTGCTTTTTCCGGTGAATTTCTCCACCTCGAATTTTGCATTCGACATCTTGACCATTTTTCCTATTTTTCCTCCTAGGGTTTCACTCTTTTAGTCTAGGGTTTCAATCTTTAGTCTTTCAACTAGGGTTTATAATTTTTTTCAAACAAACTCTTTGTACTCAAAAAATAATTCCCTTTTTTTTATTTAAAAAAAAAAACAACCCTTCAACAGACTTTACTTTCAAATTAATGAAAAAACCCTTTGATTTTATTAGAATAGTACTATTTAGTGTTTAATGCTCATTCTTTCTCGCTGTTGCTATTTTTATCTTTTAGCAGTTTCATTAGATGAAACTGACTGTTTCTATTTCCTAAATAGAAACTTGATGTTTCTATTACTGTAAATATCTCTGTATTATTATTGAGCTTCATTTTGCTCATCAATTCATTCATTTTGGACATCCATATGCGTGTTCCGCACTGTTTTATGGTATCAGAGCATAGGCATCTTTCGAAATAATTTTTCATTGTCTGAAAAATTTTGTGGCTCATTTCGGAATTGCTCTTGGAATCTGGATTTTTTTTTTTAACGTCGTTGTTTAATTTGCACCTGCGGTTTTTTTTTTTTTTTTTTTTTTT
>APFE030091055.1:0-17264 GCA_000404065.3 Pinus taeda
TGTAATTTTGATATATCATATAACATTTCTTCTTCTTCTTCATGAGTCATGCTAGAGTTTCCAGGCTCCTTACTAGGCGTTTACATTTTCTTTCCTCGGGGCATCAGTTACCGATAATAATTCTCTATTATGCCCTTTGAATTCCTTCAAAATAAATTTTCAAACCAAGCTTAAGCAAAAATTTAAGAAAATCTACACACCTTTTTTCACTTTGTAGGAGCTTGATATTTCCTTTGATGTATCTCTGTACTTTCCGATCATATAGTTCTGAATTTGTGATCTGTAGTATCCCTTTGTGTCCTCTTTCCAATGCCACAAGTCTGACCCAAATTGGTTTCTCCAAGGAAGAGTTATGCGAAATCTCCACAGTGACTTGATTATAGACTAGTTCAGTAGAGTGAACTTATACGACGTGCCACGAGTCACTGTTTTGACCTTTGGATCTGAAAAATGCATACAAGAAACTACAATCTATCATCTTTCTTCACCTTCTTATGAAATTTCAATCCGATCCCCAGAGAGAAAGTTATGACGATTTTCCCCAGGTCACCTATTTGCAATGTAATTCAAGATTCTGCAAAAAGACCAACTTCCTCAGATCATATCTCCGCAAATCTCGCGTGAAAAGCTCTGAAATTCCGACCCAAGGTTCAGCGCGATTTCTTCTCAAATGGGTTTTTTTGCGACTTCTGAAACGTCATAGAAAAAAATTATAGCGAAAATGCCACGATGACCTGTTTGGAGCAGCAAAACCCTAGAATCCAAAGCTCTAATACCAAATGTTATGAAACCAGCTCAAGAAAAGACAGAAAAGATAGATCAACGCCTTAGAATTCAACCTCTTCGATGGGGAAACCTCCTTTACATTACATAAATGAACAATTCTTGGATGATTCAAATGACAAAACCTCCTTTCTATATATAGGAGTCTAAGGAGTCACAATATAAACCAGCCGACCTAACAATATAATATAAAGCCACAAAAATAACAATAGAGGGATTCTATGGTGCACAGTAATAACAATATGGGGGCAATAGGGTCACAACAATATTAATAAGGGGTATAACTACAATAATAATGGGGTAATCACTAGTATTATAGGGACCCAACACTTTGACCCAAGTTCAGCATTAATTAGCCATGCAAATCCTTACACTACTGGCCCTTTCAGCATCAATCAGCAAAGTGTGGATTGAAGTCTCACCTGAAGCAATATGGGGGAATGCAGGAACCAAGTTTCCACACCCAGACATGGTAGTGATGTCGTTTTATACCCTAAACCTTCCTTCATGTAGGTTGATAAGCCTCTTAGGGCCTATTGATATAGTTCTCTTATTCATGCTTCAGACCTTCACAAGGGTCTACGATCATCCTTCGCATACCCTAGATAGGCGAATCAAGCACTTATGCACCTCTATAATTATTCTTTACTTATGTTTTACCCAAATTAGCTTAAGTATTGAATAATTTCACATGTGTTAATATGATCTTCGCGTAAACAAATATTCTTACTTGCGTTCATATAACAAAGAAAAACATATGGATTCTCATATCATTACAACATTAAAAATAAACCCAATATTCATCATAACATAACCATATGCAGAAGAAAAATAGATCAGACACAGATAATTCCAAAATAATTATCTTTATTGATCTTCAGATCCTTTTTACAGACTCCAACTACCTTGCGTACACAGCTGCAAGGATCCATGCACTCAGTTGTGGACTTCTACCCTAGACCTCTATGCACATAGCTACAGAGCCTCCTTCCTACGCTAAGACTCTTTGCTCTTAGTTCTCATATACTCATTACATAAAACATAACAAGACTCCCTTAAACTGAACTGAACTTGAAAAACTGCCTTAGATTGCTAGCTTGTTGGGGCCTCACCCAGGTTCGGAGGTGATTTAGGCAAACAAATCCTGATACTACTATCCCTTTTTTCAATAGTCTGTGGAGCGCAGACTGAGGTCTCACCTGAAGTAGTATGGGAGGATTCTAGAACCAGGTTTCCACACCCTAGAGATGTCTGATTGGTATGTGCACTTACTCGTACCTCGCAGCCTGTGATGCTGCCTTCACGGAACCTTACTCGGGGGTCGAACAATGTTATTGCCCAAGTCCTTACTAGTAATCCAATATTAGTTGATTAACTTGGCTTATTTGTATGCTTTCAGTTATACTTCACAATATTCACAATTCATACAAGTGCGCGTAGTAAAGAAACAATATATTTGCAAATGATATCAAACATGTAATATAAACCTTTCTTTATTAATCTCTTCTCCGATTACAGAATCCACTCCACCCTGCGCACTCAACTGTAGGGGTCTATGCACTCAGTTGCGGACTCTACTAGGGCTCTACGAACTCAGTTGCAGAGCCTTTTCCTACTCTACGACCCAAGACACACTTCACACTTTTACTTAATCTCCAAAACCCTTCATGCCTATTCTCTATTCCATTATATTAGATGTCTTCACAACTTAGAGCCTTGCTTTATTTATACAATCCCATGGTCTGTGGACCATGGGTAGGCAGAAATTACATTCAAAACTTAGGGTGGATAGCCCTATGACTCTAACATACATTTCACACCTGCAATTCGTGGAGCTTTACAACAATATCAACTCAAAACTTAGGTTTTGAGCCCCAAAACATGTCGTGGGGGGATTCCATGCCCAACATGCCCCCAACACAAACATCATGACTCACCCTTGAGTCACTCTGTCAGTGCGGTGATATTGGTGTGGAGTCCCTCCAACGGCTCTCAAACAGTACTAATGTCCATAACACACTGCACTGGTACTTGTTGAACCTGTTGCGTCCGTTCTTCTAAGACCTCTGTGTCTAGCATGCTTCCTTGTATCTAAACATGCATCTCCTATATGTGTGCGAGCCTTCCTTTGATATTCATCATGATCATAAATGCTTCATCAATCCATGGCTAAATGCATGCTTTGAGAACTGCTTCCTTATAGCGTGTCACTTCCACCTGCTCCTTTAATGCCTTGGCTTGCTGCATCCTTGCAAGCCGTTGAGTGAGGAATACTATCTGCGTAGTTCCTCTGACACTGTTGTATTGTTGTTGAAGTTCTCACACCTCTATTTCCAGGTGCTAGATGTTTGGGTCTTCCTGCAAAGTCATGAGGACCTCAAGTGCATGTTCCAACATGTCGGTACAGTCGCGCACTGCATCTCCAATTTCTTCTGACCCTGTTGCAATAGCACTAGCCCGTTGTTCTCTGATTTCTGGGGGAGTGGAAGGTTGCGCCTTCAACACAACTCAACGATCTGGAGATTCAGCTCCAGCTACACCTTTGGCAACTCTTCCCTGGCCTCATGGACTCTGACTGCCAAACTGTGGATCCGCACTCCTACCAATAGATCTGTTCTGATGGCCAGCTCCAGGACGTGTTGGCAAGCTTCATCTACCATCTGTACCAAATATTGATTTTGTGACACCAAATTGTTGTGCTGCAAGCTGAGATGTTCTATGTTTATTTTCTTCTCGCTAAGAACTTGGATCATGCACCTCTCCCTGGCATGCAACTCTGCCATTATCCCATCCTGTAGCTGATACAATGTTTCTCATGGAAGGGCATCCAAAACTAAGGCCAAGTCCTTTCAACATGCTAACCAAAAATCTATCTGTCACATTTGCTACAATTATATCCCCTTCTAGCAATACTATTGTATTGTCCATCCTTGTGCGCAGCATATTCTCTGCTTCCGAGGATCCTGCTACGAGGTGGGTAGAAAGGGTACCCACCTAAGGGGGTCGCACCTGTAATTCCTGCAGCTGCGCCTTGAGGGCCCCCAACACAGTCTGATGTTCCTACATAACATCCTGAAGCGCTTCATTCATGACATTGCGGACTATCTTGTCAATGTCATGGAGATCACCTTCAGTTAAGGTGATCGGGTGAATGGCCAACTTCAAGGCCTTGACCTTTTTCCTTCGTCCTTCTCTATCTTTGATGCGTGGGCACTTTAACTGTGTGGATGCGGCCCGTGGGTCTGTGCTCCCTTATGTTTTTCTGTTTCCTCCACCTCCTACCCTTGCAAGGACATTGCTTGGACCTCGTCTTCCTTTGATATTTCTGCCTCTGCTACCTATGTTGTTGCTGCTACTACTGCGGTGTTCTTTTGCTCCACAACTTTTTTTGCCACTTCTCATGCTACACTACCTCATCTGCTTATTTTTCCTTTCACCTATTTTCTGCCAAAGTGACACACAGCTTGGCATCATCCTTTTCCTTTTGTGCTTCTACCTTCTCCAATTCTGCCAGATCTAGGGTGCACCATTCTGGAGGCCATGTCTCCAAGACAGTGAAAATCGTGTCATCAATGGCTACAAACAGTAGCTTCATCCACTGCTTTGTCAGATCCTTTCATGCATTCATATAAATGTTGTGCATATTAGCTTTGAAGTTTGCAACACTCTACAGACTATTGTACACCGTAGGTGACAGGCATGGCCTCTAATTGATCCACATCTATATGCTTGCCTCCATGAGCACCCAAAAATTTTTGGTGTTACGAATCTATTTTGCATCCTTTATAGCCCAGAGCAAAGCGTACTTCGTAGCCTTCGGTAAGTCTCTGTCAATGTTGCGGAATTGACTGTCTTCTGGTATTTCCCCTACTATGAGCATTATGGATAACAACAACCATGCGTAGTAGAAGGTTTTACCCTACTCCTCAGCTTTGCGACCGTTTGTCAAAAATTCCTTGCAGAGGAATTTGGACCAGTTGAACTAGATCCCTTCCGTGCACTGCTCGGCTAGTGTGATCACTAGTGCTAGTACCTCATCAGCGCAACACTTCCTCATAACTTTGTCTGCCAGGAGTTGGGTTGCTATGTGCACCCCTTTGTCCATGATGTTGGAGATGGCGTAACCCCTCTTCTTCTTCTCCAGCTTGAATTTTGCCTTCATGGCTTCTGCAAGAGAAAAATCGTTGCGCTTTTTGATGATGGTCGTGGGGTGCTTTCCTTTACACAGGAGCTGAGAAATACTGTGAATAAGGTCTGTCGTGATGGGAATAGGCTCGTCCAGCCATAGATACCCATCATGCACCAAGCAGAGAAACTGCCTGATGATGAAAATGGTGATGGACGCACGGTGGAAATATGGTATCCATAATAAGTGTAGCAACCCATCCTTTTCCACACTGCACAGCCACTTCCGTGGCTCTAACGTTATCACTGCCCCCTTAGTGTTCTACTTCATTAGGTTCCTAGTTTCTAGGTGCAGGAACTTGTCGCGGTCAGCAAGGTCCTAGTCTTCAAATTTCATGGTTGGTATGTGGCCTAGGTTTGTGCCCTCAAATACAATGCCATCTGGGAGGAGTAGGGTCTGGAGTGAACTCTTCGCTTCATCCAGATCCTTCGGGACTTTAGTCTTCCCTTTCTACAGAGGGACATATGCGGAAAGTTTTGTTGCAGAGTGTAACAGTTGGATATCCTCCTCCATGTCTTCTTCTTCTTCTTTTGCCATGATCAGGTCTTTCAAGTCTTCTTCATCCTCATCTATTTCTATTGTGACTTCTTTCCCCTTCTCTACCACAATTAGTTTCTTGTGCCACAGATTCCTCAGGGACATGTGTACTAGACCCATTGCATGTTTATCCTTCTTGGGCCTCCGTGTTTGCGGTGATTTGGGGATTCTTGTCACAACCCTGACACCTTCTGGTACATCCTCCATCATTTGGGTTTGTGCAACCTTGTCAGCAGTTACCTCTTCAATTCCCAAACCATCCTTAGTGGTTGTCATCATAGCTAGGTTGTACTTTATCACTTGCAAACTTGGGGGCTCAATTATCGCTCGGCTCTTAATGCTCAGTGCTATGCTCAAGCGCTCAATTCTCAAACAACCAAGTCTTATTCACTGGCCAACCCTTTGTGTTTTATAGCGCCTTTCAAATTCGAATCCGATCATTCCCCCCAATTTTGTGCCATTAGTGCTTTCTTGATAGAAGATTTTCCCAAATCTTGCCCATAAATCGCATCTTAAATGAATGCCACCCACTCCATTTGGCCTCAAATCGCACATCCCATCGTGAATAGTGACCTCAATGGTCACTTCCAAGCCAACCCATGTGGCAACGCAACCCTTCATGTGCGGTTGCAAACCCTGTGACATCTTGATTCTATGCACATCTCTAATATCGTGCAGCTCCTAGGTAGAATATTTTATAGTCCCACGCTCCCTTTCAACTGCCTAGAGCACTAAGACTATTCTTCCTATGGCTATTCAGGTGGTCACACCACCCATGCAGGGCTCCATCCCATCCTTCACCATGGTTCATGGATAATCCCCACCTTCCATAGTTGTGGTCGGCATCGCAAACTCTACTATTTGCGATGTGCTACCCTCATCACCACGTTTAGCGATATGTGGTCCAAGCCAAGGAAGCAGACTCACTAGTTCATGGCGATAGTCTTCCAATTTGTCAATATGATCGTATGCACCTTTCCTTACCATATTTGGCTTTTCGAGAAATGCTTCCTCTATTTCGTCTTCCAGCTTCTTGACCTCCACATCCATCAAAGTGCTTTTCTCCCTTAGCCATACCAAGTCTTTTTCAAGTTTTCGAAGTCTAAGGTTTCCCTGTTGGATTTCTTCCTCATGTCTTATGTGTTTTGTTTCTTGTGGTTGTGTGATTCCTTTGGTCTAGGATTCACAAACCATCGTGTCTATGGGTGCTGATATTCATGGACTAGGCTTTGCCTACTCCATAGGGATTACAGTCCCTGCTTCATACTTCAGCTTCGAAAGTGCTCGCACAGTCAGAATTTTACACATGGTCCTATAAGCCCATAGAAATGCTGGTACGTGCAGGTCCTATTTAATGTGTCTGACATGGTGGACTGTGTTCAGCACTTTGCACACCTTTTCAAAGGCTTCCCCTCACATAATATTTGGTGCACTTGGCCTTATCATACTTAGTCATTCGCACCCTCCTCTTGCCCATTCTTGCTTGTTATTCATGTTCGCTATCATGAGGATGGTGTGCGTTTGTGCAGGTTGTGTACCATATGTTTGTACCCATCTAGAGAGGTAGGCACATAGGGTGTTTCATCCATCATACCCAGCTTCCATCCATAGCTAATGCTTTCCAAACCATATACCCATCACCATTCTACATTCGCGCAAGTTCTCAAAACTTCTTTGATGCGTACCTCACCATCTTGCAGGCGTAGAGCGTAGTGCCCATTTTAGAGCATCAAAATGTTGTTGTTTTGGCACTTCTTGTTCAAATTTGTTCAAGAATTCATCCATCACTGTCAATGCGTCATACATAGGCAGATACCTTACCTCTATTTTCATGCAGCACAGTGATCTTACCATCATGTTGCAATTGAGCGTGGTTACCTCATGTAATCGGTTCTGCCATCGTTTTATTTCCTCGCCTGAATCCGATAGGCAGGAGCTTTTGCACTCCCATGAAATCCTACCATCTGTTGTTGGATTAACCCAATCCTGCTCTCGCATGGTTATCTTGTAGATAAAGTCGAGATCGTCGTCACTCTCATCATTGTGCATTGGCTCTGTGTAGTGTGATATTTTTGCAGGGTCTAAAGGTACTGTTTAGTCAATTTAGTGTTCCTAAATTGATGTCATTAATTGTCAACCCAGGGCTCGTAAGCTGATGAAGTGAAGGTGTACTATATGTACTTAAGAAACCTCTTAGAGCTTTTTGTCGTTTGGGGTGTTGTTTGTGGTTAATTTATCTTCCTAAGATGGAGTGATGTATTTATAAATAGATGATTGATGGTGTGTGTAAGGTGAATTCTAGATGAGTGAAGGTGTGTGATTAGTGGTTTCTAACTACTTGCTGAAAAGGAAAAACTTGAAGGAAATAAATGAATAAAAATGAACTGAAAGCAAAGAACCACTTTCTAATGGCATTAGACACCATTCATGCTGCTGCAAATAAAAGGTAAGAAAATCACTTAAAAGACCAATAATAATGTTTATCTCTTCCTAACTCTCTACCTCTAACACATAGTACTGTGTAAGACACAATTAGGAAGTAGCTAAAGATAAGTCTAAGAAATGACAAAAATGAGAAAAATCTACTTTAAAGACTAGCTATGATGTTTTGCTCTTTCTAACTCTCTGCCTCTAGCACATAGTATTGTGTAAAGCACGATTAGAAAGTAGTCAAAGAGTAGTCTAAAAAGTACCCAAAGTCAGCTGCAAGTTATTAGTATTATGATCTCAAAAAGATAAACAATTTATAATAAAGAGACCATTCATATGTTAGCAGGCAGTTTTGAGAAATAAAACTAAAAATCAGCTATGAAAATAAAGTAAAGGCAGCAACTTTGAATCTGTCAACTGAAACTACCACTAGACATAAAGCAAATACATAACACACAATCAATCCCGGGTTAAAAACCTGCAAAAGAACAATGCTGATCAGCTGAAAATAAAGGCTGGAAATGAAATAACATAAGGGTAAATTACACTATACATGTATCAAGAAAAAGAAATGCTGAATGGAAATAAGGAAATGCTGAACATAAAATACTATACAAGGCTAACATGAAGAGGGGCCCTCCATTCATATAACCCACAGAAGACTCAAGGTATTGAAAACTTCAGAACAACACTGCTTCTATTACTCCATGTTCAGAAAATCACAGTCAAGAGTGCTAGAACAACACTATTAAAACAGAGTCTGGGAATGCACTAAAATTATAACAAGTTCATAAAACACAGCAGCTAAAAAAGTAACATAAGCGTATGCAGATGCAAGTTTTTATAGGCATCTGAAAGATATCCTAATGCGTACAGCTAAAACTGAAAAATAAACTAACTATCATGCGTAATTAAGGTTCAATAACACGTCATAAGCCTGCGTGGATGAGCTGGAGGTTCTGGTCATTATGGGCATTTGAATCCAGAGTTGGATTACGTCCCCCACAACCCGTGTAACACGGACAAGTCACCGTTTGAACTGACGTGACCCAATAGCTTACGTATCACCGTTAAGCTGCCTTTGTTGACCGTAACTTGACCCTTGTTGACCGAAGGTACAGATGACGTGGATGGCTGAAAAAATAGCACAGGAACCTCGAGCACCTTGATTCCTAAGTGCCCATGTGGCTCATTTGGCAAAATGACACGTGGAACCTTGAGATTAACAAAAAGGTTGCGGAATCACCAGATGGCTGTGGAATCAGCAGATGGCTGCGGAATCGGCAGATGGCTGCGGAATGCCTGTAAATATGTCAAAATCTAAACAAAACAGTCACACATTAGCAAAGCTTACTTGATCATGCTTAATGACATCTAATGTAATGATCTGGGTGGTTTTACATTGAAAATGAGGCAAAAGAGAGAGGTAAGTGATGAAAAACAGTAGGTAATAGTGGATGATGAGGTGTAAGTTAGAGGCTCTACAGTTTGACCAAGGCCTTCCTCTACAAATTTAGCTAAACCAATAGGACCTTATCCATGTCTAGATCATTCCTGAACTGCCCACGTGCCTCATTTTGCTTGATGACACCTGTAACCTAGAGATCAACAAAAACATTTGTGGAAAGTTAAATCAGCTGCGGAAAGTGGCTGCATTCCACAGCTGATAAGAAAAATCTAAGTCAAATAGAAAATACAAAAACATAGTTAGAAAACCACTTAAATGCTCTTTTTGAATCAATATGTAATGATCTTTGATAGCTTATGAGGTACTGGTGAGGGGAAAAAGTCTAGGAAAGTGTGTAGGAGAGATGTAGTTTCAGGGCTCAACATATATCAGCAAAGACAAGATGCAAGGTGAAGGTGAAAAGCTAAAGCCTATCAGGTATGGACCCTTCAAGATACTTGAGAAGATTGGTGAGAATGCTTTTCACCTTGATCTACCAGATTACATGCACATCTACTCAGTCGTAAATGTAGATTGCTTGAGATTGTTTGAAACTTCACTAATTGAAGATCCCGAAAAGCAAAGTCAATTTCCTTCTATTGATGACCTGCTACCTAAATATCTTAATGAATTGTAGGAAGACAAAGTTTTGGAGAGGAAGGTGAGGATGATGCGCAGGGGAGATGTTGAGTACCTCAGAATTGGGCTCAAGGGTTCAAAGCCGAGCAGTGAAAAGTGGATAGAGATTGGACAAGTGGGAAGGTCGTGATCCAAATTGGATCCATGAAACTAGCAAAGTGCTATGACTGTATCAAATCAGACAGACTCCAAAAATTTATGAACAAAGAGCTATCACGAAGACCTCTGGACAGTGGCAGTTTCTAGCCAGCAAGGAACAATGAGGACCTCGGCCAAAATGCGCTGACCGAGGCCCATGGAGACCATGTAGGATGCAAACTGGTAGTTAGGAAGTTCGGATCGGAAAACAGAGGCCATTTCTGATGCATGATTAGTGCTAATCGCGCATCGTTGGCAAAACCCCTCAAGAAGGAAAGGTCCCGAGCACTCGGTCACATGGGAAGCCGGGAGACCGTAGGGAAAGCGCTAAAGCAGAAGGCAGGCCCCGCACTTGAAAATCAGTGGAATATCGGAGGCATATTGGGCAGTAAGCGAATTTAGTAGAAAACGAGCGATTCCATACATTGCACGACACGTGTCTGGTGGATGAGAGAGAAAACTGCCTGTCATCATGGGCTAACAGTCGAGCGAATCAACTGCATGATAAGAGAAAACACCATAGGATCTAGGGGCTCCAAATCTGATGGTGGAGATTGCGCCCAATGGGAAACCAGATTTGACAGGGGAATTAAGCCGTGGCATATAAAAGTCTGAAGTCTGATTTGACCGCTGAGTTGGCGTATGAATCATTACATAGTGTAACCAAAATACCGAACCATTGAGGAAGAGTTGGCGCATGTCATGAGAGGACAAGTAGCCACTTCCCTATGGGACATTGGTGATGACGCAAAGGCAGCGAACTCCAAACGAACAATAGCAGGTGATCCGAAGGGGCGAAAGAGGAAGCGAATAGTCAAGAACAGATTGGCTTTAAGCCATGAACAAACAAAAAACAGAACAGGAAGAATCGGAGAAGAGAACAGTGGGAAAAAAAGATGAGAGAGACAATAAAGCAAGAGGCAGAAAAGAAACAGAGAGTCGAGCTGACTTGCAACATAAGGCAGCATCAAGCAGACAAAAGGCTTGAGAGGTTCAAGCGATCCCTATGAGGACATCCATCGGGAAATTGAGCACCACATTGGACTCATCCCATTGAAGACCAAAGAGGTCGAGACTTGGTAAGGAAAGAGTCTATGCACTCTAGTGGCTTAGGGAATCCAAGAACCACCCTACCAAGAATTATCTACTTCAGGAGACTCAAGTTGAGCTCCTCATTGTAAATCTCTGCTTTAAAGACACAATAAAAGAAGGCCACCACTAAAAGCTGGACTGGAGATGTAGCCCTGGAGAATAGGGTGAACTCCTTATTAATGTGTTGTGTTCTTGTATTTTCTTACTGTGTTTCCCTTACTGTTTTCCATTTTCCAGTGTCTGTGTATTTTTCAATCTGATCGATCCATTGCCTAAAATAACATAGACACACCAGCACATGAGTCTGTAATACCTTCATTCATTAATTATTTAACTGAGATCACTCACGAGTGATTTTCAGATCAATAGATGAGGAAGTCTAAAAAGAGAAACTATTGGGATTCGAAGTTAAAGATAGAAAGGCATATCTTTTTAGACTAAAGAAATCATCATACAGCCTCAAGAAAGCACCAAGGGCATGGTATGCTAGGATGGATGCATACCTTCAACAGATAGTCTTCACAAAAAGCTCGGTTGATTCAAACATTTACATTAAAGTTGTAGATGGTGAACCTGTAATCATTCTTCTGTATGTAGACAATCTTCTCTTGACAGGTGTATAGGATCGAATTGAAGAATGTAAGAAGCAACTAGTAGTAGAATTTGACATGAAGGATCTTGGGTTGATACATTACTATTTGGGACCAGAAGTTTGGCAAGGACCTCCTGAAGTTTATTTGGGTCAAGGAAAGTACGTGATCAAGATACTAAAAAGGTTTGACATGATGGACTACAAACCTATGACTACTCTGATGATCATAAACTTGAAGAGACTAGGGAGTTCTGAATCTAGCCCTGTGGATCCTTCCAAATATAGGAAACTCATTGGTTCATTAATGTACTTGGTGAATACTCATCTAGACATATTGTTTGTAGTAAATATTCTCAGTCAATTCCAAGTGGAGTCAAAGCATGATCATTGGGTAGCAGCAAAACATATTCTAAGATATCTACAAGGAACCATCCACTACTATCTAAAGTATGATAGAAGGAATGATGTTCAATTAATTGGATATACATATTTTGATTGGGGAGGGCATGAATAACATGGAAGGAGCACTACGGGAGGATGTTTTAGTTTGGGATCCTCCATGGTCTCATGGATGAGTAGAAAGCAAGACTCGGTTGCTTTGAGTAGTGTTTAAGTTGAATATGTTGTAGCCTGTGAAGTAAGCATAGAAGCAGTATGGTTGAGGAAGCTTCTATCTAATCTATTTGAAGGACCAATGAACCCTACAGTGATACGTTATGATAACACCAGTTGTATACATTTGTATGAAGATCTAGTGTTTCAAGGAAAGACAAAGCATATAGACAACAAGTATCACTATATCCGAGAGCTAGTACGAAGTCACTTCCAAACAAGAAGCTTGTATAGTTGAGGGAAAATATTGGTTTGGTTGATGTATCCTCCCTAATTGAGAGGAAGAGTTAGACACTACATTTTTTTCTTTACTTGGGAAGAAAGAATGGAATATTGGGTAACCATATATCATTTGATACTCTTTGATAATGTGGTAGGGAATTCAAGACAAGAGTAGTCGTGGACCGATATTCTTTGAGGACTAGCTGTCCAAGATAAGAGTAGTCCAAAGAAGGTCATACTCTATGAACACTTGGGTGGAGTATGTACCTTTTGAGATAATGATTATGGTTCCTATGAATCATTGGTCTCACCAGCATTATACTATGATCATGTGGATAAAGTTGTTAGTCAAGTCATTGCTATGTAACAATGTTGGTTGATATGATGCTAGAAAGATGGGTTACCAATCCGACTCCTTTTATGAGATCTCTTTCAATTGAGAATGACCATGTACCTCTTATGAATACCTCCCTAGTTAAGAGGGAGTGTTGAATAATGTGTAACTAGGTTCGGTCTTCATAATTATGAAATGTATTCTTGTAAATAATAAAATAAAATAAAAAAATTATTACTGGAGCATGGGTCTCATGCTCAAGTTCTTTTCTTTTGTAGGTCAAGCACCCATTCAGTGCTTCTAGGGTTTGTCCTAGGCTAAAGAGTCATTTTCATATATTTAAGACCCTATGGGCACATTTTATCTTGTAAAGAAAAAAATATTTTGTCTTTAAAGTGTCAAAATACCTCCAAGATCTAGTCGGCCTAAGGAGCTGTCAAGTCAGCCTACATGAAGAGCCATGTCTACCCTTGGAAGAGCCTATATATATAGAGGAAGTCATCCTCCATTATACACTCACTCAACTCATTCTATGTGAAGAAGAGCAATAATAAAGGTCGAAGAGGAAGGGTACGAAGAGGAAGTTGAAGAATTCAAATTGCTTGGGCAAGTTCTATCTCTCTTGTGAAAGTTGAAGTTAGGGTTTCTGCAGTGGGTCTCTAGTTTGATCTTGAAGGAAAGAGAGAAGGAAAGGCAAGAGAAGGTCACTTTGGGCATATCATTAGCGCTAAGTCTCAAGGGAAGGAAAGTGAAGTGAAGAGAAGGCTATTGAAGGGAGATCAAAGTCTCTAGGAGGAGTAGCAACATTTGCCATGAGATAGAATTTCATATCTACAGTGCGGAGGTCGAAGTCATTGTAGTAGGAGGCCAAGTTGATCTTGATATTGGAGGGTATTTGTCTGAGTCACTAGGTCATCGTATTTTTCAATTGAAGAATCTATAAGAAGAGAAGAGATTTAAGGGGTTTTCCTCTCAAGAGGAGGGGTTTTGGCCTTGGCTTGTAGCCTATATACTGTGTCACTTTTCTTATTGTTTTTTGTAGTTGTTTGATGTATCTCACATTGTAATAATAATGAACAAAGCTAATAAGGAAAAATGTAACACAAATAGTTATCAAGTAGGAGAATCAACATACTTACGACCGCTATGAATTCTCAACATAATTGAACATATATATATATATATATAATAGATTAATAAGTATATATATAATAAAATATATTATAATATATATATATAATATATTTGGTTCGAAAATTCCTCAAACAAAAGAATTATACACCCCATTAGCCCCTCATAAAGATCTACAATGACAGATGAAGAGGGAGAATTGTTGCATGATATATCAAAATAACGGGACGAATTCCAACAAATTTCACTCTCATAAAGAGAAACCAAAGATGAACTAAAAGGGAACATCACTGGATTAAAAGGGTACATGGATGGCATAAAAGGAAACATGGAGGTTTTTAAAGTAGACATGGATGCAATGAATTTCAAGTTGGAAGGGTTGACAAAGTTGCTGAAAGAAATGCTTCCTCGTGGTGACAAGGTAATCCAGGAAAATCATGATGATGACAAAAGGAATGTGAATTATGATTTTAGAGACTCCAAAGTAGGGTTTAAGAAACACCGCATTCCAAAGATAGATATGAGGAAGTTTGATGGCAAGGATCCAGTAACATGGATACTACAGATGGATAAATTTTTTGATCTACAGGATGTACAACCCTCACAAAATGTATGTATTGCATCTTTATATTTAGAACTCAATCAATTTTTATGGCATACATGGATTTGTTCTCGTAAACCACTTGTCACCTGGTCAATTTTTATGGAGGAAATGATAGCAAATTATGAATATACAAAGAGAAACAACTCCTTTAACCAATTGATAAATCTCAAACAAAAGGGTTCAATGGTGGAACACATTGAAGACTTCCAAAATTTGAATATTAGGGTAACTGGTATTCCACAGGAGCATGCGATTGATGTATTCATAGGAACTTTAAAAGATAACATCCAACATGAGGTTCACATTTGGGAACCTAATTCATTGGAGAAGGCATTCAAGGTCGTAAGAAAAGTTAAAAGAAAATTTTTGGGAAATAAGGAATTCTACCACTCACAACTATAAATATGAAAGTGTTGTTTCTCTTAGTCTTCCACAACCTACAAGGTTGACACCACAAAAATTGGAGGAAAGAAGAGAAAAGAGGCTTTGTTACAGTTGTGATAGAAAATACACTAAAGGTCATAAGTGTGCTGAGAAGAAATTATTCTACATAGATTGTGAAGAGGAGGAATAAAATGAACAAGAAACATCAAAATAGGAAGATATACATCAAGAACCAACCCCAGAGAAAGAAGAAATGAATCCGAGCATATCTTGTAATGCATTGATGAGAATTACCAATCCTAAGACTTTCAAAATAGAAGGATATATCAAGAATATAAAGGTAATAGTGTCGATTTCTTTGGGTAGTACTCATAATTTTATTCATTGTAAGATAGAAAAGGAATTGAATTGCTTCCTATATCTAGCACCAGAGTGTCAAGTGATGTTTGCAAATGGAGGAACTATAAATTTCTCAAGAAAGTGCCATAATATCAAGATAACCATGGGTGAATATGTATTGAATAGTCCTATGCTTTCCATTTCAGTGGGTGGTGTTGATGTTGTACTACGATTCCAATGGTTACAATCTTTGGGGATGATAGCTTTCAATTTTCAAGAACACTTTTTGAAATTTGTTTGGAAAGGAGGGAAGTTGAATTAAGGCATATTGCAAGGAAACCAAGAAATATAATCAACTCTAATGCCATGATAAATCTTTTGAAGAAAGAAAAATTGGGTGTAATTGCACAATTATTATCACTAGAGGTTCAAACTTCAAAATCATCTATTTCTCCAGATCTCCAAAAAAGTTGGACAATTATTCCAAGGTGTTTGAGACTCAAAAAGGCCTCCCACCTATTCGTGATCATGATAATGCTATTCTTTTGATTCCAAAAAGTGTTCCTCCAAACGACATGCCTTACAGATATCCTTATGCCAAAAAGAGTGAAATTGAACGTATGGTTGCAGAAATGCTAGTGGCGCATATAAGTCAACCTAGCCAAGTTTCTTTCTCTCCTCCAGTAGTATTGGTGTGCAAGAAGGATGGATCATGGCATATGTGTCCGGATTATAGGGAGCTCAACAAGCTCACTATTAAAGATAAATTTCCCATTCCTGTCATTGATGAATTGTTGGATGAATTACAAGGAAAAATTTACTTCACCAAGTTGGATCTTCGTTTAGGATATCATCAAATTAGAATGAAGATTGAAGACATTCTGAAAAACAACATTCAGAACTCATTAGGGTCATTATGAATTTTTGGTCATGCCTTTTGGCCTTACTAATGCACCTTCCACATTTCAAGGTTTGATGAATTCCATTTTCAAACCCTTCCTTAGAAAATTTGTGTTAGTATTTTTTTATGTTATACTAATCTACAATTAGTCTTGGAAGGATCATGTTCAACATGTTGATAGGGTGCTCAAACTATTGGAGGAGAAACAATTATATGCAAAAACCTCCAAATGTTTCTTTGGACTACAGGAGGTGGAATATTTGGGTCATATTATATCTCATGAGGGTGTTAAGGTAGACCCTAACAAAATTAAATCCATTAAGGAATGGAAAATCCCCACAACCATAAAGCATCTTTGAGGATTTCTCCGGTTGATAGGGTATTACCGCAAATTTGTTAAGAATTATGGGATAATAGTAGCACCTCTAACATCATTACTGAAGAAAGATGCATTTTCTTGGACTCCAAAATCAACTAGGCCTTTGAACATGTTAAAGAGGCAATGTTCCAAGCACCAGTCTTAGCTACGCTAGACTTCACAAAAACCTTTATTATGGAATGTGATGCCTTAGGAAATGGAATTGGTGTTTTTTAATGCAAGAAAGAAGACCTATTTCTTTTGAAATTCATCTAATCGAAGGAAAGTATTTACAAAAACCTATTTATCAGAAGGAAATGTTGCAATACTACATGCACTAAAGAAATGACGACCTTACCTAATGGGAGGACACGTCATGGTAAAAAAATATCATGATAGTCTTAAATACTTTTTGGAAAAGATATTATCTTCAGAAGAGAAGCAAAATTGGTTGACAAAGATGTTGGGTTATGACTTTGAAATCATTTACAAAAAAGGGAAGCAAAATGTTGTTTCAAATGCACTCTCAAGAAAG
>APFE030091061.1:0-13807 GCA_000404065.3 Pinus taeda
AATAAAGTGTTATTACTTTTATTTGATGTTATACATTTCATTAAAATGAAAAACTAGTTAATAAAATAAATTTAAATAAAAAATTATTAGAAATTTATAGTTTGTATTACATTTGCAGAATTCAAGCATCCATTTTTTCTAAATCAATTTATGTATTAAAAAATAATAATATCATCCATAATTATATTACTTATTTCAAATCTTGCAAAATGTTGGATGTTGAGTAATTGAAACAATTATATATGTGTGTGTGTGTGTGCGCGCATGTGTGTGTGTGTGTATGTTATTATTTGTATTTGATGTTATATATTTCATTGAAATGAAAAATTAGTTAATAGCATATATTTAAATCAATTATTTTTAGAAATGAAAAATTAATTAATAAAATAGATTTAAACCAACAACTCGATTAATAATTTGTATTGCATTTTCAAAATTCAAACATCTTTTTTTTTAAATTGATTTATGTATTCAAAAGTAAAAATATCATCCAAAATTATATTACAAAATTCTTAAAAGAAATTAACAAAAACCCCACTTACTTGCAACGAAGTGTTCTCCACGGTGTTTTTCGTGGGCTATAATGATTCAACGACAAAATTATTTTTAATCATCTAACGGATTAGATCAATGGTGTAAGATAAGTCATGGTAGCACATAGGAGAGTTCTTCCCAGAGGGAAAAGCCTTACGAGGTAACAAGATTTGGGTTAAAATTAATTAGGAGAAATTCCTTAAAAATATATTAATTACAGTCGTTTTTAACTTAATATTGAAAATGAGTAAATATATAACGACATGTAGTTTTGAATTTAAAAAACTTAAAATTTAATTTAAAAAAATTAAAATTGAAATTAATACCTAAATAGTAATGCTATTGGTGAACAAAGACAGTCAATTATATTGAATGCGTTAAGATAGAAATAAAGAAATATAATGAGCTCTCTACAATCGCTGCTTCTCTAGTGACCTTGTAATATATATATTTTTTTAACAACATGGTGAATCGGTAACTGCCGGTCCTAATCTTAGGAAGACCCACGATCAATTCTTGTAGCTTCCATTATAACACCAAAAGAGCATCCAACAACCTGTAAGTAGATATAATAATTTCTTATGATTTTGGCAAGAGCCGAGACTCCAGCTAGTGGGGAGTCGACTCCTTGAGCCGCCGCACACCATAGCAAGACAATATACTCAATGTGATTTGAACCCTCGCCTCGTGGGTTTCAAAAGAGACCTTCTAAACAGTAGAGGACCACAAAGGATCTGGGCTAGTAATTATGCTGTAAGGAATTTCCCTAGAACTCCCTTATTAGCCACCTGTCCTCATTATGCACCATTCAATTTTTTTTTAGACGATTGAATTATACTTCTCCATTGATTTGAGATACACCGACATGTGGCAGTTGTTGTAACTGGTTTCTTGATAGAATGTGATGGAGCAGCTTTTTTGTTTAAGTTATTCAATTTCTTGATTGCACATAATGCATTTTTGTTTCTGTTATTCAATTTCTCGAATGCCAGAAGGCCCTTTTGTTTCAATTATTCAATTTATCAAATTCCCTTTTGTCTCAGTTATTCAATTTATCAGAATTTTTTTGTTCAGTTATTCAATTTCTGGGAACGCCCTATTGTTTCAGTTATACATTTTTTTGTCATTCATTTTCTTTATAAAAGTGTGATTTCATTCTCGTCGAGGGACTGTTAATTTTCTTTAGAGAAATTATGAAACTAATTTGACAATGATTCCTGAACTTTTTGGGTTTGAATCATGTGTGTGAGCTGGTTGTTGTATAACATATTATGTGAATAAAAAACTGGGAGTTGAAAAGAGGAGAGTCTCAGAGTTGAGCATAGAGGCAGAGAGTTATCGAATGCTTATCAGACCCTGCTTCTTAAAATTAATGCAGAACATCTGAGATATAGTGTCCATTTTCACTCCATGGGTTTATATACTAAGGAAATGGATCCAATGGTCACTGATCTACCAAAAGACCCTTTGCAAGTTTATGAGATTGAAACCCTGTTTCATGTCTGTGGTTTTTAATCCTCAAGGATCTCGCTTCTTGGCCCATTCAAGATGATGTATTAATGCAAGTTTATGTTGTCAAAATTGAAATTTTCTTTATTTAACAATTACTACCAATCAATATGTTCAATCTTATGGCTAACAATTACATTTGAGTTGCTTTCATACATGAATTCATTGCCTATTATTGACAATTGTCTTTGATCTATGTAGGAAATGGGCTAGGACTTCAACTATGATGATTACCACAGGTGCCTAAGAAATCTTATGTCTTCTAGTTGGTGAATTTACCACTACCTAATGTTTTAACTTTCGAAAAAATCAAAGAAAAGGCGATTGATTTGATTTGACTTGCATTGTTTACACTGTTTGGGATACCATTGATTTCTTTTGGCGAAAAACGTTATCGTGCTACACTCACTAGCAATAAATAATTCTTATACAGTTTTGTTCATAGGGGATTTACATATTAGAGTCTTAAACCAGACCCTATGCTGAAGAACTTGTTTTTAAGCATGCCTCAGAGGAAAATTGTAAGATCATATGGATCCCTTAAAATTCTTTATATCATGACAGCACATGATGAATTCCTAGGTTTATTTGGAAAGATATAAGCATATTTCTCAACCTTTTGTACCTTTGTTCTGTAAAACAAATATTTACAAACACTGAGAGTTCATGCTACAAAGGTCCTTAACGAGTTGGGGGTTGGACGATTGCTTTGAAGGCATAATATGGTTTGAGACACCTAATCCTCCTTCACAAATCACTAAAAGAAATAATGACTTGGATATGCCCATGGATAACTCTACAATGCCGAAGAAACCCACAATTTTCAAGCCCTCAAAAGGGACCATGGCAGAGGTTCTTCGCCTTGCAAATGCTGATCCACAAAGAATGGTATGGGACTAAATATTTTGATGACCATTTTCTTTCAGCTATCCATTTTTCATGAAAATAAATTATATAATCCATTAGAAATCAGTATAGGTGTACCATTAAGATTGACTCATCCATGTATTGGTTAATATTTTGTTGATGGCCTAAAACAATAATGAACAAATCCCCCCAGGTTAAAATGAAGGTAATTATAATTACTTGTTCTTGTTATGATTTCCACCACCAATATCAATGACGTGATTCCCATGCTAAATCCATCAATCGTTGAAATATTTTTTCTGTTATTGATTGATTGATTGATTAATCAAGAAATGAGTTTGATGAAATTTGTCGAGACATCATTCTATCACATGAACCACACCCATTTCACTTATAAAACAGTGTCTCTAATTTGCAAAGGAATGCAGCTGGAGCCACAAATGGGCAGTGCCATGCTTGGATTCACTCTTCTTCTTCTTGCACTTTTATCTCATTCTCTCATTGCTATAATAGCATCTATGTCAGAATATGGTTATCCTGCTAGAAGTTCCCAAATTAGATTTTCTGCAGTACCATTTTTTTTGGGGCACAAAGTAGTTATTAACCTTGCAATATTTCAAATGCAATCACTTTTATCAATAATAACCCATAATAATAATTAATATATATATATATAATAAATATAATATATATATATATATATATATATATATATATATATATATATATAATAATATAAAGATATATAATAATATATATATAACATATATATATAATATCATTATATATATGTAAATAATATATGTATAATATATAATATTATATATATATATATATATATTATATATATTAATATAAATTGTGTGAAGTCCACATCTTCTCAAATTCAAATATTTGTATAACAAATGAGCTATTTGAAAAAATTGATAGTTTTTCAATTAAAATAATATCAATACAAAGAAAAGATGAATAAATACCAAACATTCAAAAGATGGAGCGGACATAGTAAATTATTTCTATAATTCTCTACCTTATTTTCGTGTTTTCTGTATTTAGAATAATATTTGTAGATAACATAGCCATGAGCTTAGATTCACCTTGCTATATGGTCATGTGATATTTGTAAATAAATTGAAAATAGATGTTCCTTAATTTGTTTTATGTCTGATTTCGGAAGTCAGTGAAATTGGAAAAGATTGATTGTAAACTATTTTACGATAAATGTTTTAGTTTATCTGGAATATTGTTAAATAGAAACCATGCAAAGTATATAATTTTCTCTTGAATTTCGGTTGTTTTAGGGATGGAAATGCTATGAGGCAATGATTTCTGGGATATTACAAACAGGTCCACTTCAACGTGATTAACTATTATTGGGATTTTTGGGGACGGGCCATGGAGCAAGACTATTAAACATAAATATCTGAAAGGTAAGGGCCTGTAGTTCTGGTACAGAAATGATGCAATTGGAATCTGAAAGGGATCGACTATATGGCTTAGCTTCAGGAAGGTCGGGAAGTTCTTTTTTTCAAAACTAAGATGGAGGATCCACACTAGAAACAGGGTTTTCATTGGTCTTGATCCTATCGCTTGTAGTCGCAGCTTCTATCTTCCAGAAGATCTTTTATTTTCCCTACATAGAATCGGTGTTTTCACCTGGGAAAAAGTCATCTCAGACTAGTTGGGCCTTACGCCCATTTGGAAGGATGCTATAGACATTGGTTTGCCGGTTGAATTCTCTTCCACATGGAATGCAGTCATGGCTTCTTTACAGGCAAGCGGGATTGTATGCGGGGGACTAAATGACCATCTTATTTGGTTCATGCTAAATGCTTCTGCTCCAGTCAAAGTTAAAGACATATACTCCGATTTCATCTGTGCAAAGGCTTTGAGCTCCGCCTTTATTTTCCCGATGGCTCTATGGAAATTAGGATGCCCTCCTAGAATGATCTTTTTTGCCTGGCTAGTTTTCAATAACAGAAATATGACATGGGATAACCTGAGGAAGAGGAATTGGCATGGCCCCAGCAGGTGTTCGATGTGCGAGTCAGAAGAGGAGGCAAATGTTCACATGTTTTTTCAATGCATCTCCTCACAGGAAATTTGGTATGAGCTTGCTATTTTATTTGATTTTCCTCACAATGTCTTTGCTTCTATTCATGCAGCATTTCAATGATGGTGTACAAAATGTGAGTCAAGGTGTCCTCTCCTTGTCATCATGATTTGGTGTGCTTGGAAGTGGCGGAACCATAAAATTTTCAGAGATTCCAATGTCCCCTATTTGTCCATTTTGCACTGTATCAGCTCAATTTTTTATTATGTTTCAAGCACACAGGCCTAAAACTTTGGACACAACCACTGCTCTTTTCTTTCGATTATTATGATAAAGCATATGTATCCATGAGTACTATCTCTCTACATCTTGTTCCATCTGCTCTTTTTTTCTCTATAGTCTCGGTATTATGCAATGCTATATGTCACTCATCCTATATGCTTCCTCTCAATGATGTCTTGATATGAAGCTGCTCAAGTCATCCATTTGTATCCAATCATGGTTTTTATATTGACTTAATATAATCTATGATGATTTTTCTTCTGAATAAAAACTATTATTGGGAAAGGGATTCCCATTGCATTGAGAACAGAGACTTGCAGAATGTGTAATTAGTTGCAGAAGCTTTACATTTGGAAAAGGGTAGGGGAATATGTATATTCATCAGCCTCCCATTCAAATTTTAGTTTATTATAGTGTAATATTTAGTTTATGATTAAGTGTATAAGCCTGGTTTTTATTGGAATTGGTCTTACATAATTTTTATTTTAATTAAATGAATGGTTAAGATTTGTTATCAAAATATTCTTAGTTTTATACACGACCAAACTAACAATATAAAAGGTTGGCAAACTTTTTAAGTTTCAATACAAGTGTCTATTTAATACAATACAAAACTCTAAAATATAATTAAAAATATTATAAAACACTCCACTCTCTTATCCACTCATTTCATACCTCTCACTCTATCTGTGAATTTCATCCCCATCCACCAAATGCATTTGTTTTATTCCAAATCCACCTCTATCCACGAACTTAGACTCACCCTTCCACATGGTCATGTGGTATATCTAAATAAATTGAAAATAGAAATATTATTCTCTAGTATGGGTGCTCTACAACCATATTATTCTCTGATCTCCGCCCTCTACAACCCAATGTAGGTTAGATGTGTAAACAATTTTAAATGTTGGCCTAATTAAAATAAAAAATAAAAAATAAAATTGTAGGTTAGATGTGTAAACAATTTTAGATGTGGCCAAATTTAGAAAAGAAAAAAAGAAAAAAAAGTTAGAAGTGATTTCAGGATGAGTTTAAACCATAGTTACCAAATTCGAATTCAGATTCAGATTCGAATTCGATACGATATGGAAAATATTTGACTCTATAAAATTCAATACGGAAAAATTTAGGCACTATACATCTTTATGAAATCAATATATGTTTGGCTTATAATCATAATGATAAGAATAATAATGTTAATTTCATAAGATTTGAAATTTTAGCAACCTATGATGTATGATGAAGTAAATGTTTTGGTCTTTATTATGGATTGATAATTATAAACATTTACTAACCATTTAATTTACATAATTGTGCTAGTATGTAAATTTCTATTGAAAATGTGTTATATTTTTTTTATAAATTTTAAATTTTTTAAAGCTACTTTAATACTAAAGGTTTTAAATATTTGAAAATACATTTTATAGTGAATTACTCATGCGTTTACCTCTTTTTGTTAATCATATGGTGGGTGAGATAATTTATCTTATTTTGGTAATTGGATTTCTGTGTTTAGTATAGAGTTTTCTCTTCAAAATAACATGAACACTTTACTTTGTATGGTTTGAAGTGTAGAAACAATTTTCATTGTTTTTTTCTTATTGCTTCACCTTGCTCTTTTATTTGTTGTTGCAATTTTAGATATATTCTCTTAGTTTATTTTTAATTTTTAAACAATATTGAACAACTAAAAGTTTATCCTAGGAGACTAGAAAGAAAATTCACAGTTAAAAGAATGTATCCCTTAGACGAAACTATTCTCCAAATCTGCATCCTTGTATTTTCCAAACAACTAACACACGTTTCAAGACATGGGACAATGAGCAAGTATTTTTGGTACCAAAACATGTTCTTAATTCAGGCTTAGTTGAATGGATGTTGGTAGGAGGACTGTCACCACAACAAGCGACATCAACACAAATACCATTAGCAAGGGAACCTATTTAGGTATTTTCCTCTTGATAAATCTTCCTCTGTCCCTAAATCATAAATGAAGAAAAAACCTAGGAGTTTTGAAAATGTGGTAAGAAAGAAAAAATCCAGTAAAAAACCCTCCTTGGATGTTGATTTCATTGGAAAATATCATGTAATTGAAATGAAATGTTATCCAAGAACATGGCGGAAACATTAAACAAGGTTACCAATAATCCTAAGGATTAATCCCACCAGTTATAGAAACATGGGAAAGAATGATATAATGAATGAAGTGAAGAAACAATAATAGTGGAGACAACAAAGACACATAAATGGATTAAGACGTTAGAGACCTAACAAACTTAGAGGAATGTGAAGATATCGAGCTTATCAAGCTTGATTTTCAATATTTAGTATTAGAATGGGATGAAAAATAGACTAACTCAATATTGAATCAATAAATTCAAATTTTGACAAAAGCCTTGATAAAAAAAGGATAATTTTAGGAATAAAAAATGCAATGTAAGCATCACTCGTCTATCTCTTTAGCAGTTGAAACTAAAACACTAAAATAAAGATAAAAATAGGAGAATAGAATAAAAGGGTGTATAAAGAAGAACTAAGAAACTTCTACAAGAGTAGACAGAAATGCCAGTCAATTTAAGAATAATGGCATTGATGATGAACATGTTCCACCCCACTCGCTCAAACACCCAAAGAATATACTATCATAAATTATCAGATGAATGAATGAAAAAACAAATATTTATTAAAAATAAAATTTTGAAAGAAAAGGCAACTATGGCTATTCTATAGGAAACCAAGTGCTCATTTGATATGCTATCTAAAATTGATACTACTTGTTCAATAAACTATAGCTACATGAAATTAGATGTACATGAGGCATCAAATGGAGAAATCATTTATCCTACATTTTGAAGGACACATTTGTCCTCTTACAAGGTGACACCCATTAGTTATGGTATTCTAGGTGCCTTCTTGAGTTACAATACCATGGGTAAATGCCATGTGTGGATATTACTTTCCATTAGGATCAAGATTTTTCCCTTAGGAAGAAATGGTTTCCATTGTGTCATGTTCCCTTGTGAGAAGCTTTCATTTAACATGAGCCAATGAATATAAGGGTTTTGCGTGGTTAACCCATAATCATGGTGAGCAAAGGTCAAGGAATATAGTATCCTATAATGCTTATGGGCTAACTTTGATATTGATAGTGTCTAGCCTATAAAATGAACGTAAATGGAAATGATGTTTTGTATTTGATCCATAAACATGGGTTTGTAGGTGACCACAAGTGTGATAAATGAAGGTCAAGAGATACTTATACCCCATGACACTTGTGGGCCAACTCTGATAAAAATAGTGTATGGATAGGCCCTATATGGTAAAATCTCCATTGACATGGGTCTATGATGGAAGTTTCCCCTAGAAGGTTATAATTTCAAATGTCTTCATCTTGTTGTGCATGATGTCAAAAGTTTTCACCCAACTAGTGCCAGTGATAAAATCCTTTTGTTGGAGGGGGTCAAGAATGATAATCTTCCATTGGAATGGGCTACAAAAAACAATATTCCATTGAGAAGGTCCAATATCGTAAGTATCCGATTGGAAAAGGATTTGGCAATGGAAAACCTTTGAAATGTTACATAGCTGAGGGGTTTGGAAACATCAAAAATATTCCAATGGAATTCTTAGTTTTGTGTGTAGAGATCTGAAATACTCCACTCATTTTGGATGTGATTTGAAAGTTGACCTGAAATATTCAACATGTATTATCTACAGTATGAAGAAATAAAAGGCTCTTCACTCTAGGATCTCATGCATAGGTAGTGGGCAACACATCATTGGGAGAATATATACATGAACCAAAGGCTTGGATCATTTTTTGGAACCCTACCACATGACATCCATACCTTTCATTACCCCTATTATGGAGTGCAAACTCACCATGCACTATGGCCATCATTTTTTGTTTTGTGAAAATGTATTTCTATGAAAAAAATTTAACTTCTTGAAACATGTGGGTGGTGGCTAAAATCTTCGATCGTATGAGATGAAATATAATGAATCCATTCACACCATTTCCTATGACATTCATGGAGACTACGACATCGCTCATGTTGATGTAATTGTAACCTTAAAAGCTATAAATACTAGGATTCTATATTCTTGAGAGGTCAGAGAGAGACCTTGTGCTTAGCATAGTGGTCACCCTTTTGCGAGGTATCTTGGCAAGAAAAAGGTCAGTTTGAATGTTGGGGAGAACCATGAGCACTCTAGAGGCTTGAAAGGTAGTGAGCCAAGCATAGGCCCTATCGATGGTATCCTCCACATCATTATAATGTTCAAAACTGTAGTCTGGGGTGTGGGGAATGATGATAAAATAGAAGAAAATCCTAGATTATTTTTGCATCTTCTCCTCCCAAGTATATGCCACGTGTTCATCCTTAATTTATGGATGGCTATAATCTCTCAATTCTTGGTGGGTGAGGTAGTATTTCACGGTAGGATCAATAAAGGAAACAACATAATGAGGTTTATTGAGGTCTTTGAGCATGTACCATTGCTTCTTGGGAGAACCATCATTAAGAAATATGTAGGCTTGTAGCTTGGCCACGAGGCCATGGCTCCACCAGACTAGAACCTAGACTAGAGTTTTGTTCTTACAAAAAAACTTATGCAATCCATTCCTTCCATTATCGAAGGGCACATAAGGATTAACATCATTTCCAATCTAGAATTCCTCCTCCACATCTCTTGTTTGGGGAATGTCATCATTATGTTACTCCATCTTAGAGCTTCCTACAACCCTTTTAATGATGACCACAACCATAGGGTTTGATCCTTTTCCCCTTACTGATGATTTCTTGAGGGATTCACTGGTCACGATCCCTTTGGAATTTGCTAGTTATTTCACGAAATACATATGGTGAATGATTTGAGGAAATAAAAGGCATAACCCTCGCCAAGGAGAGAATTTAATCTTCCATCTAAATAATAACTAGAATGTCATAGCAATGGCTTAGACATACATTTATTATATCAACTTGGCTCTCATACTACATATCTAGATCATAGGGGCTATGATCTAGGAACAATCAATAATGAAAGAGAGTAGGAGAGAAAGAATATAAATATGCCATGCAACTATTCTTAGAAAAACCTTGAACGAAAAATACAACACTAAATACCTAACAATATATGAAGCAAATGCAATTCTTTATTATATGGATAAATCATTTACCCTACAATGTGGAGGAACCATCTGTCATTTTACCAAGTGAGGCTTTTTATTTATAGCATTCTCGTTGGATCCTTGAGTTACAATAGCACAAGTGGATACCGTGGAAGGAGACCATGGGTGGATTCCACTTTCTATTCAAATCATAGATATGAGATGACCAAATGTAGATTTGTGGTTTTTTGAAGTTAGTAATTGAAGCCTAATTTTAGTTGAATTGGAAACATCTAATGAAACTCACACCCAAGACAATAGAAGAGGGGACCTTCATCACGTAAGCTCTAAAGTAGATGAATTTCCTTTTCAGAATATTTAATGGTCATAGGGCCAATAAGTTTCTTGGAAGCATGGGCTTGAATCATTGACAAATAAGTTTGAAACTAGATTAGACATGAATCCTAAAAATGATCGATTTAATTTTTGAAGCGTTTTAGCTAAATAATCCATATGTTTAGCATAATTTAGCTAAATAGTGGAAAGAAGCTCCAATGAGAAAATGTACCACAACATATCACTTCTAGCAGAATTTAAATCACGCCAGATTAGCTGTGATAATGCAATAAAGATGAATTCAAATATATTTTTGAATTGTAGAAGGATTTGATTGAGCAAAATGTAGCATGTTTAGTGTAATATGATCCTCAAAGGTAGAACAAGGGAACTTATTTCCAATGCCTTCTTCTTGATCTTCATAAATGGGTCACCCTCAACATTCATTCCACCTTGTGGAGTCATACAAGGGGGCCCATTATCCCACACCTTTTTTTCTAATTGAAGAAGTATTGAGTTGAAGTATTAAGGGTATGGCACCCTAAAAAAAGACTAGGGGTATGAAACTTCATGGGTATGATAGAATTGCATCTGATCAACAGTTTGTAGATGAATTCTCCTTGTGTTTGCACCAATTGTAGGAAACTCTCTTGCCTCCGAATAGGTCCTTGAATACTTTATGGTAGCCTTTGGCACAAGTATAAACCATGGTAAGTTGCAAATAGTCCTCTTCAATTCTTTTATTATTACTCAATTACATATGTGGAGAAATCTCGGATATCAATGAATTTCCCTTCAATCTAAATACTTGGTTGCTCTACATGTTGAGAATTCCTTTTGGTATGCCTCATGGGGATATCTTCATCTTTACTTACTTTTTTTTTACCAATCATTGTTATCGTTGTAAAATGGTTGTATGATAAATTAGCAATATTATAGTTGAGATACCGGTAATATTTTTGCATTTAAAGCATTGAGAATGTATTAGTTGAAGTAAGCATGCAAAAATATATTAGATAAATCTTTTGATTATTGCATAAAAATATCTACATTTTGAATAACCATACATTGTTAATTTTTGAAAACCAACCTGCAAAATTGTTAATCTCAAATGTATAGTTAAATTATTAATATCAAAAAAATATTAACAAGTTTGACTATTTTAAACATTAAATCTATTGTTAATAAATTTTACCATATTTGTAATTGGAAAATTTCTATTTTTAGTTTGATTAATGACTTTTTACTATATATAAAACTAAAGTTTCTAATTTGGATGTTAACGTGAATAAATGTTAACCTACTTTAACAAATTTGAAATTAGTGCCACATCAAAGGACAACGGCACTCCCAACTTGAAAACGACCATGAGCCAAGTCAGCAGTGTGAGCACCACAAGAGAAATCATTTAAAACAAAAATTTATGAGAGTAAACCATAGTGGAGCGTATCGGAGGGTATCGATGGCAGGTGCATAAAATGGCTATCATGTGAATTGAAAAAGGCGTAGCCGTTGTGGACAGTAGAAATAAGTAAATAAGGATTGAACTTACGATCGAGAGAGATGGCAGAAAAGCTGGCTGGTGCATATCTACGTGGGAGTTGCTGCTTAACCACTTGGCATCCAGAGGGAGAATGCAGACCCATACATACCATGGGTGCCACTGAATATGAGGAGACTACATAGAATCCTCGCCATACTTGAAATGCCTTGCCGTGGGTGCCACTGAATGTGAGGAGACTACATAGAATCCTCGCCATCCTCTAAACGCTCAAGGCATTTCGAAGGGATCCATGGAAATTTATGTAAATTGCAGGATGCAGAGGAGGATCGCATGCAGCGGGAGCATGGTGGTTCATTTCGTCAAGGTGATCGAGCATGGGGTGGGAGTTCTGGAGTTATGGGTGCAGAGCCTAACCAGGTGGTCCCCATCATAAATTGCGGTATGTCGTCGATACTCTGCAAAACCAAGCGAATTGGTATAGTGAAGGAATCCTCAACCTTTGGACCATTAGAAGGTGCATTCTAGGGCAATTTGACCCTCCAATATTCTAACCCTCGTTTGAAGAACCAGCGAGAGAACACGTGATGGAATTTCAAAAAAGGAGGCCGTTATATTCCATTTCTGTAAACACTCTCAGTTCATTAATGGTGTATATAACGATTACCTCTATTCATTCTAAATATATATAACGATTATCTCTATTGATGAAAGTACATGTGTTCTTATGTTCTTCAGTTTTGTTTAGCGGTGATACATTTCACGTGTAGCAAAGCAGAATGTCGGTACAAAGCAAGACATAGACTGAGTGTAGCTACAGGGCAGAGCATCTTTGGTAGTGGGTTGATTTAGCATTGTACGTAGGTTCATTTCTGCTTTTTCTTTCTTTTGTGATGCTTTAGCAATGTCCATCATCTTTTTGGTCATAGTTTTTTCGTCGGTTTTGGGTTTTTTTTTGTTGGGGATTTTGCTTTTGACTGTTTAGATAATGGTAATTTTTGTTGTTAACTGTTGCGAGATGAGACGATATGTTGGCTTGGTTGATGTACTTCCCACATGTTGTGCAGTGGTTAAAAGAGGTATGTGCTGTTTTTTTGGAGTTTTTATTGATTTTTTGGGCGCGTGTTAAAAGGGTTATGCACTATTTCTTTATCGCGGAGTTGCAAGAAGATGAGGACCGAAATCGGGACTACCACTGGAGAAAAGAACAAAGGAGGACACTGGAAAAGCAACAAAAAAATATGATCGTGTTGTTGGGGAGGAAGGAAATGGAGAAGGGTACATTCCAACGAATTTCCAGATCTGAAAAAAATTCCCTTTCCTGCATCGCGTAGTTCAACATTTTCTAAGCGTGGGGTGTTGATAGCATTGTCACGTCATCCCATTTAAAGCCTTCTTTATTGTTGCTTTATTGAGTTTCTTTTGTTTGTTTGAAATATTGCGGAGGAGCTCCATAGGAGACGTTGGACAATGTCGTTAACATTTAATTTTGGAAGATAAATATTGGAGGTATTTTTCATATTTATATGTAGGTATGCTTTATACTTGCCTCTACTTTAGTTGCTAAAAAAATTATGTTGTATTTTGTAAGACAAAGAAAGATTACAATAAATAA